>CAUYUJ010015019.1:80233-147733 GCA_963575745.1 Prorocentrum cordatum
AGGAGGAGGAGGAGGAGGGGCCTCCAGAGGCCGGAAACCTGGAAAAACCTCCCGTCAGGATCTTCTCATTGCCCGAGGGGGTCTGGGATTGGGCAGGAGCTTTCGAGGGTCCACTTTCGAGGGTCCGCGCTGATCCCTCGGAGCGGCGCCGACCTTCCGGAGGCTCCTCCGGAGAGCCCGCGCACCCGCCGCCGCGGGAGGCGGGCGCCCCCGGCCGCTCTCGCCCTCGGCAGCCCGGCGGCCCCGCCGGCGCCGCGCGGCCCCGTTCCGGCGGTGTGCGGCCGGTCGGCCGAAGTTTCTTCCTCCTCCTCCTCCTCCTCCTCCCTCCTCCTCGTCCTCGTCCCTTCCCCCTCCTTCTTCCGGGCCTCCTTCTCGCTCCCCCTCTCCTCCTCCTCCTCCTCCTCCTCCTCCTCCCTCCTCCTCCTCCTCCTCTTCCTCCCCCTCTGTTCTTCCTCCTCCTCTCCTCCTCCACCTCCCCTTCCCTCCTCCTCCCTCCTCCTCCTCCTGCTTTCTCCTCCTCCTCCTCGCTCCTCCTCCTCCTCCTCCTCCTCCTCTCCCCCCCCTTCTCGTAGTCCTCCAAGCTGTTCCTCCTGCTCCTCCACCAACCCGTCCAGGTCAGGGCTCCAAGCTGCTCCTCCTGCTCCTACACCAACCCGTCTGGGTCAGGGCCAACTCGGGTTGGTGTCTCGGGAATCCGAACCCGAGTGGCCCCGGGCCCGAGTTACCCCGGATCATTCGGGCGTCCAGGGCCCCGAATCATCAGGGGTAACTCGGGTCAGGGCCAACTCGGATCCGTGCCTCGGGAATCCGAACCCGAGTTGCCCCGGGCCCGAGTTACCCCGGATCATTTGGGCGTCCAGAGCACGGAATCATCAGGGATAACCCGGGTCAGGGCTAACTCGGGTTTGTGTTTCGGGAATCCGAGCCCGAGTTGCCCCGGGCCCGAGTTACCCTGGATACTTCTGGCGCCCAAGTTTTGTTTCGACTCCACTACACGTACCCATCGGTCGTTGAACGTAGGTATTTTGGGGTTCCCAGATTCCAATCTGCTTTGAGCGCCTTCCTACTTCAATTATCGAGTGGCTTCACCTTTTCCGTCCTCTCAGGGGGCGGACGGAGCCCAATCTGTTTTCAACGCCTTCCGACTTCATGTTTCTGCCTATTTCTTCCGACCGATGAGTAATTATGGGGGGAAGGAGTAGAGACACCAACACCAGGAGGAGGAGGAGGAGGAGGAGGAGGAGGAGGTCCGCACGGATCAGTAACGAGGGCCGCTGGGTTCTCCGGAATATTTGGAACCGATCTTCCGACCACGTGGTCCCCTTGAGAGGCCCTGCGGCGCCATCTGGACTACGATCTTCTCCGTCCCGACGTCGCCGATGCATCGCCGATGTGGCTCGATCTTCCGACCTCAGCTCGGGCCCCGTTGGGGTGGCCTTCGTCTTTGAGGGTCGAGGGATGCTTGTTGAATGTCTTCGGCTTTCTTGGAGGAGGCCCTGGAGTGCGGGGGGTGGGGGGGGGGGTCATGTTGTAAGTCTGGCCTGTCCCTCTACAGGAGGAATATACAATAATAGTAAAAAAGAGTACGGTTATGATTTTCTTTTACACAGAAATCTTATGGTTGCTTATTTTTGACTACTTTATAGTTTCCTTCCAATGTCCGCGTGTAGCAGGACATGCCCGACCTAAGGTCCCTGACATCCGGCCGCTCCAAATTTTTTGATGCATGGGCCCTGGAAGTCTGGACCACTTCCCTAGGGCCAGCTTTTCGTCCTGAATCGTTTTTTTACGCTCCCGAGGCCCGGCGAGGGCCCCCGGAGGCCGAAAACGGCAAAACACCGTCTTCTCAAATTTTTTGAAGCGTCGGATCTCTGGGGTCATGGGGGGCCCTTCAGGGGAGGTGGCGACCCCAGTAGTGGCCACGCCGCGCGGCACTGCCCAGAGAGCGGGAGGCCCCGACGAGGAGGTCGGTGATCTGGGCGAAGCGTCACGGCCGTCACAGCTTCCGCAATCTGGAAGACCATGCACCTCGCCACGACGAGAGGGGACCTTCGCCAGCGAGCGAGGTTCGAACGTCGAGGTTCGAGCTTTGCGGACGCTTTCGTCGGTTCTCGGCTGTTTTCTAGCCTCGGGATGCTTGCCAGAAGCTGCGCCTCGCCGAGGGCGTTACGGGGGTGTCCGGATTGTCCCGAACGGCCGCCAGAGGCCCGAGTTATGACCCGAAAACCGAACTCGGCGGCGAGCGAAGAGGGGGAATGAGAAGGAGAATGCCTTCTCGCCTTCTCAGAAGGCGGCGGGACTTCTCGGAAGCCCTCGCGGATGCTGAGAAGTGTTTTGCGTCTTCGGGGAAGGCTTCGGACTTACGAAACTTCTCAGAAGGCCGGGGCCCCCGGCCTTCTGAGAAGGCCGATGCATCGCCGAGGCATCGCCGATACATCGGCGATGCATCGGCGATGCGGCGCGATCCCTCGACCCCATCTACTCGGACCCCACCTAGGAGGCCTTACAAACAAATCAAAACAACAACAAAAAAAACGTGAGCGCACGGAGCCGAACGTTGCGCTGGGAAGGGACGCCCGAGCGCTGGCAGGGGTGCCGTGGTCTTCCGGCCGTCGCTCCCTGGATGACGAGAACGGCTCCGTGGACCCGAGCGGCCACGAACCCTGTGCGGAGCGGGACCCCGCTCTGCCGGTGCCCCTGTCTCGGGCCGGACGAAAGGGGGGGATTGGGAAAGGGAGGGTTCCGAAATCTGCTGCCTGCAGCTGGTTTCGGCCCCACCGAGGGGCCCATGCCTCCGAGGATCCCCCTTTCGCTATCCCCCCCTGTGCTATCCCCTCCTTTGCTATCCCCCCCTTTCGCCCGGCCCGACTGTCGCTGGCGGACATGCCCGCGGACGTCGGCCGGTGGTTCGAGGAGCGGCAGGGCCGGATGCTGCAGGACGCGCTCGCGTTCGTGCCCTGGATCCTGCAGCAGGCGTACCACGAGGACGGCATGAAGGGCGGGCGGATACTGATACACCGCGGCGGGGGCGCGGTGCTCTCCTCGGACGCCTCGGGCTTCACGACGCTGACCGACAGGCTGGCCCACAGGAGCAACGGCGCGGAGCTGCTGTCCCAGTGCCTGGCGGCGTTCTTCGGTGAGCTGCTGGCAATCATCAGCGACTACCGTGGGGACGTCATCAAATTCAGCGGTGACTGCCTCACTGTCTATTTTTAGAATGTCCAGGGCTTGCCAGGGGCTGGCTTCCTTTCACAACCGCCGAAACCCTCCCGAAATTCTCAGAAAACCATCCGGTAAGGGTCACGGGAGGCTTTTCGGATTTCGAGGGGGGGGAGGATTTTCGTAGTTTTGGGGGGAAGCCAGTCCTTAGCGGTCCCTGGGTTTTCTGAGTCCATTTCCCGGACTTCGACGACACCAAGTGCAGTGCATATCCAGTTGTTTGCGGCAAGCCCCGCCATCGCGCCAGCGCAGGCAGCGCTGGAGAAGTCAGGTTGAGTGTAACACCCGCTCCGGTTGAGCGCCCTCTATGCACTGGCGCGGGTCTTACACTCCCCCTTTTTGTCCTCAGACTCGTTCTCCTCCTCCTTCTCCTCTTCCTCCTCCTCCGGTTCCTCCTCCTCCTCCTCCTCCTTTCTCTTCCTCCCTCCGCCCTTGGGAGCTATGGGATTGAGGCGCGCACGGCTCCACTGGCCCCCCTCGGCTCCCTTTTCGTAGGTGAGCTGATGAGCCTCTGGGGCCCGAAGCGTCAGTGAGGGCGCAACCGCAGACGCCTCATCACCCACACGGGCGGAAGCGCATTGACCAGTCTCAGAGGAGGAAAAGGTACCCGTACCTCTCCCCCCTCGCCCGTTTTGCCCTCTTGGGGCCTGTTAGGAGGCCTCCGCTGGATTCGCCTCGAACTTCTGGTCAGAACGCACCTCGGGAGAGGTCCAGGTTAGCTGTATCGGTACCTTTCTGTCTCCCCAGAAGCGCTTTGACCAGTCGCGCACAAAAAGTTCAGCCGACCAGCAGGATGGGGTCGAAAGCTCTGGGGCAGAACAGGCAGTGCACGGCAACGGCCTGGACCTCGGAGACTCTCGATTCTTCCTCCTCCTCCTCTTCCTCCTCCCCCTCCTCCTCCGCCCTCCTCCTCCTCCTCCTCCTCCTCCTCCTCCTCCTCCTCCGCCCCTTGGATCTGATACGGCTCAGGGTTGGCACGTATCACCCCGCTCTTTGCTTCGGGTCTCGGAGCGCAGCTCTCTGACGCCTGCTGAGTGGATCGGCGCCGAATGTTAACCTGCGCTGCCGTCGGTCCGATATCATCCTGGAGAAAATCATCTTTTTGGGCACGTCAGCGGGGCACCTTGGGGCCGTCTCGGGGCTCCGTCGGGCCGTTAGTTATACGGGCGCCTCCTGGGGCCTCAGGTTATGATGTTTCAACCTACTTTAGCCTTGATCGCCAGAAAGAGTTTCGAGTACCAGAGAAGTACCGAAATTCGAGGGTTTTCACGCGTCGGGCCCTGGGAGACACCGTCTGACTCTGTTTCGACACTCTTTCGACACTTTTCCGGATGCTCCAATTTATTTCTGGGATGTGGTCCTTAAGTGCGATGGGAGCAACATAAGCCTCAGGGAGTTTTCTCGAGGCGAGCTTTAGCCCACCGGTTTCGGACGCCAGCAATATCGGAATGCATTTGTTCGGTTCATTTGTGATCGTTCTTTCGGCGTCGCTGGTCGCCTTTAGGGATCTGTCGGGGGGTCTCTGAGGAACATCTCTGGCCCGCTGGTGGCTCGTTAGGCCGTGCTGAGCTAGTCGTCGGACATACTGAACTTGTCGTGGAGCCACAGTTTGCCGTAATAGAGCGATGTGGATGCCGACCAGGGTGACGGGAAGCCAAATTAGGGCGGCGATTTTCGGGGGGGCACGCGTTGCGAGTGGGCGGGCCGGCCACAGAATAATTGAAAATGCCCTACCAGATAACCAACGAACAGTCGAACACCCCACTATCGTGCAGTCACGATGGCGGACAGAAGAACGAGGGGAGAGATCCCACCGCACGGCTCGTACGGTCATCCAGACTTGGGGCCGATGGCCACGGCGGTGCTGAGGGCATCCGCCTGCTGCTTGGAGATCCACAAGCGCTTCCACAACTACGACACGAGGGTGGACGGCGTCAAGCTCTGCCTCCACATCTGCAGGAAGAAAAAGCTACGCAAGCAGAACGTTTCGGCGCTCCGCGCGGACTCCTTGGATCTGCGCTGGACCCCCCTGGGAGTCGCGCGCGCCAGGGATGGGGGAGGCCCGCCGCCGATTCCACGCACCCGCGCGGAGCCTCGAGAACTTCTGCTTACCGCGCTGTTCCTTCTTCTGGCGTGGGCGTCGGCTGCGGCAGGGTACACATGCTCCAGGTCGGTGGGCAGAAGCCGCCGGAGTGCCGGCACCCCAGCTGCGACTACAGCGCGGGTGTGGCCAGACGTGCCCCTGGCCCAACAGGTGCCCCAGGAGTTCCCAGGAGGCCCCCACAGACGGCCTCTGGAGCACACCCCTCTCGAGAGGCCTGTGGGGGCCCCATGGGGGCTCCCAAAAGTGGAGGAGGAGGCGGCGGAGGAGGAGGAGGAGGAGGAGGAGGAGGAGGGGGAGGAGGAGGAGGAGGAGGAGGAGGAGGAGGAGGAGGAGGAGGAGGAAGAGGCAGGAGCGAAAAGCTGGCGGAGCACCCTGGGCCAGGGGCGCCTGCGGCAGCCCCCGGTGCGTCATCGTCGGGCAGGCCCTGCGGCAGGTCTCCTGGGCCCTGCGGCTGGCCAAGACGGGTCAGACGTGCCTGAGCCCCGAGGCCTGGCGCCACGTGGGCGGCTTCGCCGTGGAGGGGCCCGAGATCCTGGAGAGCCCCTCGTTTCACCTGCTCGAGGGCCTGGACTCACCAGCTCGAAGCACATCCCCATCCCCCCCCCTCCTCCTCCTCCTCCTCCTCCTCCTCCTCCTCCTCCTGCTCATCCTCCTGCCCACCACCCGCCACCCTCTCCTCGGATGTACACAGCTTCCAGGTTCAGGTTACTCTGTGCTTCTTACTAAGCGTGGGGGGTACCCCCCCGACGGGGGTCAACATCGCCTGGTCGTCGCGCTGCGACGGGGTCGGAGCGCCTTCGGCGTGCGGTGGCTGCCGCGCGACGGGGGTCGATGTGGGGCTGTCGGCGGGGGTGACGCCTACCCGACGCTCACAAAGAAACTCGGAGTATGTTTGGCATATATTGTTCGTTCACTGTTTTGCCGGTGGGCGCGGGCCCTCGCGCCCTCCCCCCCCTCCCCTCCCCGTGGAGCAGATTTGGGCTTTTTTGGGCGCCTCTTGCAGGCAGGTGGAGCCAGGCTCCCCCATGGGACGCACTGCTGCAACCAGTCGCATGAAGCAGAGGTCCGGACCCAGGCCCCCCACTCCTTCCGCCCACTGTCGAAGCGCCGAAGAAGAAGACGTTCATGTAATTACCGCGGTGCCGATCTTGAGGATCCCCTCAGTTTTTCTTGGGCACAGCCCCGAGATTGTCGTCGCCTTGGGCTTGCCGATCTCAGGGATAGGGATGAGTTCGACGTGAGTTCGAGGCTGGTTAGGACGACACCTACACGTTCCCGACGATCAAGCACGCCGCCAAGATGTTCGACTGCCGGCGAGATTACCAGTTCCAGCGCAGGGAGCTTCGCGTGATCCGGCGTTTCATCCCGTCCACCGTGTTCAAGCAGATCGAGTCCGACACGCTGGCGTACGTCAACGAGATGCGCAACGTCTCGACCTGCTTCGTCCACGTCGCGGTCGCGGATCTAATGACCGATGAGGGGCCCAAGCTGGCCCAGGACCTCACTTCTCTGGTGCAGACGTGCTGCTACCAGCACGAGGGAACCTTCAACAAGTTCCTCGCGGACGAGAGGGGCCTCAAGTTTCTCCTGGTGTTCGGCCTGCCCCCGCTGGTGCACACCGACGATCCCACCCGCGCTGTGCTGGCCTGCTTCGACATGGCAAAGGAGTTCCAGAACCTCAGGTTGGACGCCAAGTTCGGCATCACCACTGGCCGCAGCTTCTGCGGGCTCTACGGCAGCACCAGCAGGATGGAGTACACCGTCGTCGGGGAGCGTGTCAACCTGGCCAACCGCCTCATGATCCACGCGTCGCCAGGGATGATCCTGTGCGACGAGGAGACGAAGGAGCATGCCACCACGGAGATTATCTGGTACGCCCTGGCGGCCATCAATGTCAAGGGGAAGGATGCGGCTGTGAAAATCTTCTCTCCAGAGAAGAAGCCCCAGGCGGAGTACATTGGGCTGCACGAGAACACCATCCACTTCCCGTGGTACGACAACCCTTTTGGCGGCATCTCTCTGTCCGCAAAGTGCGACGCGTCCACCTTCCACACGAACATGCTGCAGCTCTGCAGCGTGAAGACGTGGGACGGCATCCAGCAGGTGCAGAAACTGCTCGGCGGCCAGTTCAACAAGGCGCTCTACCTAAGCGACCGCGACCGCCACACACTCCATGACTCCTCGAAGGCGGAGCCGTCGCTGAAGTCGATGAAGACAAGCGCCTCGATGATGGGGCCTCCAGAGAACAGCCCCTTCAGACATGGCGGCGTCGTGGTCATCGCGGGCGATACCGGCACGGGGAAGATCGAGCTCGCCGAGCACATCGTTGCTCAATCGTTGATGCGCTTTCGGATGCTGCCTGTCTTCGCCACCATGGGCCCCAGGCCGTGCGGCGGCAATCGAGCGGTCTCGGAGCTGCTAAGGAGCATCCTTGGAGTCTTTCGCCACCTCGACCCCTCTGTGCCGTCGGACGATGCCCAGGCGCTCGCGCGGGTGATCCCCGAGTCGGAGGCGCACAACCTTCCGAGGCTGCAGAGGGCGGTCTGCGAGAGCTCCTGCGCGGACATGCCCGGCTTCAGCGAGGCCGAGCTCGGCTCCGCCTGCGAGCTGCTGTCGGCCCTCGGCGACCAGACGTCGATCCTGATCGTGATGCAGTTCGAGCACGGCACGAGCCGCTTCCCGTGGGCGCTCAGGGAGGACCTGGGCAACTTCTGGAAGATGGTGGACACGCTGACCGCGAAGCAGACAGCGGCACAAGCACGGACTCCCGGGGGGCCCGCGCGGAGTTCTCGGGTCCGCGCGGGGCCCCTCTCCCCGGCGCGCGGAGCTCTGCGCGCCAGGGGGGCCCAGCGCCGATCCGGGAGATCCGCGCGGAGCTCCGACAGCAGTTCGTGCTCATGCCGTGTTCTGCTCCTCGAGCTGAACCGCCTGGTCGCCGCGCATTCGGGCGCGGGCGGTGCCGCCGAGGGCAAGGAGCCGATCTGTATGCTGCTCCTCGTCAAGGACGTCGTCGCGGAGAGCCCGGCGGTGCAGGACGCGTACCTGAACCTGGCCCTCGTCGGCCTCGACGAGGAGAGCCTCGCGCAGTACGTGAGCATCTACCTGGGCGTCCCCCTGGAGGCTCGGAGTTCAGGGCGGCGAGACCTGTAGCCTGCCACCCCCGCGGGACCGGGGCCGCGGCGGTGGATACGTGGGATATGTGCAGGTCTCGTCGCCCTAGGACTACGTCGGGCACGTCCCTCTACGGGAAAAGTATGCAACAATAGTCCAAACATAGTCCGGGGACGATGTTTTGCTTATTCTATAGGCTTGCGCCACATCCGCCGACCCCTTGAATGAGTCGGGCACCCTATTCCTGGGACTGACGCCGCGAATCAACATGACTGTTACGTCATGACAACCTCTGGGGCTTCACCACCGCAAATCAACGTGACTGCTGCGTTCTGACAATCCGAAGTCGCACCAGAACACCATTCCCGGGACTTCAACCTCAGGAATCCTTGGAACTGCTAGACACTTGTGTGACGACTGTGTGCGGCGCTATGGCGAGAGCCACATTTTGAAAACAACCCACCCTCCGTCCTTGAAACCGTTACGAACTTTGAAGACGAATGTGAGCGGCGCAGCGGTTGCATACTTCAACTTAAGGGTCATACATTGTCAGGAGGTCTCCAGCGAAACGCCTGGCCCGCCCTACCGACTCGTCGTGAGGTGCAACAGGGAGGATGTAGTTAGAAGGAAAGGGATGGAGGAGGAGGAAGAGGAGGAGGAGACAGTCGGAGGAGGAGGAGGAGGAAGAGGCAGGAGGAGGAGGAGGAGGAGGAGTGCGGCGAAGGAGACTGTGTTGGAGATGTGCGAGTGAAACAGAGAAGCCAGTAATACGAGTGAGCGCAGAGGAAGCGAACCGCAAGAGGGAAGCGGAGGCGGAAGCGATCCTGCTGACGTGCGCGGCTTGCGGATATTCGTTCGCAGACGCGACACACTTGAAGAAAGGACAAGGCGAAACACACCGAAAGACGGAACAGAAGTGTGTGGTGAGCGCGGATTGCGCGCGCTTGGGTTTCTCGGTGCGCAGTTGGCAGGCGTATCAGTGCAGCGGCCCGTGCCAGAAGAAATTGCGGAAGTCGGCGTTCTCCGCGGCCAGAAGCCACGTCGCTCGCGACGAAAAAAGGGCACCCTGAAGTGCAAGACATGCAGCTGATGCGTATGCGGGTGGCCAGTTGTGGAATCGAGTCAACAGTGGCGCTACACGCGCTGAGCTCGGTGGCGAGAGGACGAAACCAAGGAGAAGGACAACGCTGAGAAGGAGGAGGAGGAGGAGGAGGAGGAGGAGGCGGGGAGAGGGAGGAGAAGGGTCAGGCGCAGGAGGAGGTGGAGGACAAGGAAGAGGAACAGAAGACAGATGGAACATTCTGACCTGGTCTCGCAGCCCTTCAGATCCGTGCAGGACAATTCTGCCCCTCCCCCGAAAGCATGTTGTCACCCGGACGGTGAAATCTGCCACGGCGTCTGGTCCATCCCGGCACGGTTTTCGGATGGCGGATGGGGCAGGTAGCGGTCGAAGCAAAAGAGGAATGGCTATCGAATGGCCTTTGGTGCATCCCGCCACCGTGCCTGGGTTGCGGGTCAGAGGACAACCGGATGGCTGATGAGGTCTCGTGAGGAGCCTTTGCTGGGCGGGTTGGAAGGCAGGTTTGAGGCCTCTCGAGGGCCTCTTGGGTGCCTTGTCGAGCCTTCTCCGAGCTCCCTGGGAGTTATTTGGGGCAACCTGGGGGCGGCTGGGGACCGAGGGCTCGAAAAGTATCCCTCTGGGACCCCTCTTGGGGCCGTCCTGGGGCCCTCTTGGGCTGTCTTACGGGCTTATTGGGCCATCTTGGGATGCTCTTGGAACCCTCTTGGGGGCCCCTTGGGCCGGCTGGGAGCGATATTGAAGGCTTCTTGGGCCGTCTTGGACGCTATGAAAGGCGAAGAGGCGACTATGCTAAACATGCGCATTTTCCCCAAAGGAAACAGGACGATGTTTGGTTCTTGGGGCCCTGTTGGGACGCATTTGGGGGCCTCTTGGAGCGTCTTGGGGGCCTCTGGCGCCGTCTGAAGGCAATCTTTGGCGTCTTGGAACGATCTTTCGGCGACTCGTAGCTCTCTTGGACCGTCTGGGGGGCCTCTCGGACCTTGTTGGCCCGTTTGGGGACCCTTTTCTCCCCCATGGCGCGTTCGGGCCGGGCGAAGGGCAGAAAACGCGCGCGTTGCAGCGTGGCCGCGTTTTGGAAAATCAGAAGGCGCCCCCTTCCAGACAGCGGGACACTGCGTTCCCTCAGCGATGCTCCGATGCTCCACAAAAAAACACATGAGTCGGGCCTGTCCCTCTACAGGGGGAATATTTAAAAATAGTCAGAAAATCGTCAGGGGACGTTTTTTCTAGTATGTTTTACTATGTTTGAGGATTTGTTGGTTATTTGTGATTTTTTCGTCCAAAGTCCCCCTGTAGGGGGACACGCCCGACCTAACCCTGGCTCCAGCTGGACCTGCTCCAGCTTGACTCGGCATCGCCCAACTGGGCCCCACCCCAGTGTTCACTACGACTCGTCCGATCCGATTCGATTCGAGTTCGATGGCTTCCGATTCCGATTCGTTTCGATATCGGATTCTGATGTGAATTTCGATTTCTCGATGGAGGCCTCATTCGCTTGCCGATTGATGCCGATTGGACGTCTCCCGACTCGGCTGCCGATTTTTCGCCAATCCCATTCATGTCGATCGCCGACCTGGCTTGTCTATTGTGAAGGCCTTACGGCCGGTGCCGCCGACCCTGAAGGTTTTGGCCGTCGATGGCGACGGGATGTGTGATCACAGGAAGTAGCTAAAGGACAACGTGTCAGGGTAGGTGGAGGAAGTGTGTGAGGAGGAGGAGGAGGAGGAGCAGCAGGAGGAGGAGGACGAGGAGGAGGAGGAGGAGGAGGAGGAGGAGGAGGAGGAGGAGGAGGAGGAGGAGGAGGAGGAGGGGGGGGAGACAAGCGAAAAGGAGATGGAGAAGGTGGCAAAAGACGCTCAGGAGGAGGAGGAGGGAGGTGGTATTCTAACCCGGGACCCTCCCAGGACCCCCCCTGGGGACCCCCCCAGGACATTCCTTGGGACTCCCCCAGTACTCCCTCCGGGCTTCCCCCAGGACCCCCCCCCCCGGGCCGGGGAAGGGAACAAAGGGAAGGGGAAACCTTTCGAGTCAATTTACTTTTACGCAGGACGAAGAGATGAAGGAGGAGGAGGAGGAGGAGGAGGAGGAAGAGGAGGAGGACGAGGAGGAGGAGGAGGAGGAGGAGGAAGAAGAGGGGGGGAGACGAACGAGAAGGAGATGGAGGAGGTGGGCATGGGAAGGAGGCACGGACGAGAAGAACACCACATTCCACACGCCGACAGGGTCGGCGGATTTTTGACCATGTTGGAGTAGACTTTGACTATTTCTAATTTGTCGTCCAAAATCCGCCTGTAGGGGGTCATGCCCGAGCTAGCTAGAGATCTCGCCGCCCTAGGAGGCGACAAAAGCGGCATCAGCGCAAGATGTTGTAGCTTCGCACGGACTTCTTGGATCGACGCTGGCCCCCCCCGGCGTGCGGAGCGCGTCAGGGAGGGGGGCCCAGCGCCGATCCAAGACATCCGCGCGCAGCTCCGAAAAGTGAACGGTAACTAGTGTTTCTTCCTCTGGAGGCGGTGGACCCGGAGCTCCAGAAGCTCGTGTCCAGGGTGACCCAGGGCAACCCGCTGCACATCCGGGAGATGATCTCCGAGCTGCAGCGCACGCACCTGACCTTTACTGAGGGGCCCAACAAGCAGACTGTCCGGGTCGAGTGCATCGACCCGGACAAGATCGATATCTCCTCCTGGCAGCACACCGCCATGGTGTCGGGCACCGTCTGCCAGCTCGAAGGGCTGGACCCGCGGGAGGCTGCGGTGGTCAAGATGGGCGTGTGCTTCAAGGGCACCTTCACACTGACCGACCTCGCGGCCAGAATGTGCTCGCGCTATGCTGGCTCCACGCGGCTTGACCAGCTGCTGCTGTACAGCAAGATGCGCGAGCTGGAGAAGCGAAAGTTCATCGAGCGCGTTACGGAGACCCGCCCGACGTGGGTCTCGCGGCACTCCTCGCAGCTGGACGCCTCGAAGCGGATGTCGCAACTCAGCGGCCCCAGCTTTGCTGCCGCCAGGCGGACGGCCCCGTGCTTCAGGATGACCAGCAAGCTCATCAGCTCCGTCGGGGGATCCATGGTGCTGGAGGCGCAGAAGAAGGCGGTCAAGCGGCAGGCCCTGATCGAGCGTGTCCTGCAGGAGCGGCAGGGGTCCCTGATCTGCGACGCTGGCGCGCACAGGACGGGGGCGCACATCCCGTGGTACTACGAGCAGGCCTTCCTGCGGATGCGGGATGTCCAGGCGCAGGGCGAGCTGTCGGAAGGGGGCTGGCAGCCTCTGGGTACCGATGGCACCGGCGGGTCGGGGCCCGAGGCAGACGGCCAGCCGCAGAGGCAGTGCTGCTCCATGTGACCTCGCACTGGTCTGCCTGGCGCATCCGTCGCTTCGCGGACCCTGGATCCCGCCTTCCTCAGGGGCAACGTTTTGGGAGGGATGGGCTCAAGCTACAAGTTGTCCTACAACACTCCAGATGTCGTGCTTAACCTATTTACGCATGTCCATATGGGCTCAAATTTTGTGTGGATCCAGATGAGGCGTCAATCTTTGCTATGATATAGAAATCAAAACAGAGGGACGCATTGACGCCGAATCGCCCACGGATCGCCTGCAGGGGCCCGACAGCCCACCCCACCCAGGGCCGCCGCGCGGATGCGCTGTCGGGGGACTATCGCCGATACCTCGGCGACGTATCGCCGATTCCAGCTCGATGTTCCCTCCGCCTGAGCCGGTCATACCCCCTAACGTTGCTCCGCACCTCTCTGCCTGTGTTACGCTCTCCCTCATCCTCGGCACCTGCCGGGACGTCCAGAGCCATGCGACGCATGTACTCAGGAGTCGCGGCCGCATGCGACACCTGGTGTGCAAGCGTTCGCGATACGGCGAGAACATCCGAAGCGATGCCCTCATGCGCCGCATCGCGACAGAGTTTGAAGTCTGGGCGCCAGCGCCGTGCCGAAATAGGCGGAGGGAGCGTCGCGACGCGACCCTCCACCCTTTCCCTCGTTCGGTCTTATCAGGGGTTCCTTTGTCCTCGTCCGAGTCCCACGGCCATGCACTCCTTGGACACATGCGCATCGCCGCCGTTGGACCAGGTGGGCTTGAAATCTTGTCGTGTAGATTCCGCTGGCTCCAGCCCTGCGTGTTGGGCTGCTCCCCGGAGCAGGGGCGCGCGTGAGAAGTTCACGGTTACAGCCAGTCGACTCGGAAGATGAGGTCGTGGTGTGGGGGCGGTGGTGGTGGGCTGATAAGCAAGGGCTCCCACGAGGGCGCGAAGTCATTCGCGCTTCGCGCTTCGCGGTCCTCATTCCTTCTCCCCGTCCTCCTCGTTCTCCTTTTCTCCCTTTGGGGGGGCGGCGCGAGAGCGCGAAGTTATTCGCGCTTCGCACTTCGCAGAGCGCGAAGCGCGAAGTTGGGAGCCCTAGATAAGCTCAAGGGCGGGGCATCGTTAGGGGGGGCATCGGCTCAGGGCGGGATGCATCGAAGCCCTGACGTCCATTCATCGCCGACAGGGGCCCCGGAGCCCACCCTCCCAGGAACCTGCGGGTTCGCTAACGGGGGCCTGTCGACGATCTCTCGGCGATGTATCGCCGATTCCTGCTTGGTGCTTCCCCTGCTGAAGCGGCCCCCTGATGGCTTCTGGGTTGTTGCTCGGGCCTCCGTCGGCCGTTCGGGGCGATCCAGGCACCCCGAGAACGCTTTCGGCGAGGCGCAGCCGCCTGGATGCATCCCTGAAGCTGGAAAGCCACCGAGATCCAACGAAGACGTCTGGAACCCTCGAACCTCTAAACTCAAGCCCTCGACCCCCGAGCCCCCGAACCTCGAACGTGTGGAAACCTCGAACCTCGAACCCTTGAACCTCTGGCCCCGCAGCCAGGGAGGACGGGGAGGTCTCGCTCGGCCCAGGGGCGCCTCGCGCGCGCACCTTCGACGGCCCGATGCGGCCCGGTACTCGCATGTGGCGCTGTGGTGCAGCCTGGCGCAGCCGATCCGATTCGATTCCGACTCCACGCCGATGCAGCCCGATCCGGCGAAGAGCTCGATTGCCAGAGTGAGTTTCTGGTAACGTCGACCCCTGGAGGTCTCGACCACATGCCCCTGGACTGGTTTCTCATCCGGAGTCGTTTTCTCACGGTCCCGAGGCCCAGTCAGGGCCCCCAGAGGCCGAAGATAGCGAAAGATCTCCAGTCGTGACTTTTTCTTGACTCGAGGGACTCTGGGCTCGATCCGATTTCCCGATTCCATGCTAGCCGATCCTGGCGCGCGGTCGCGCGACGGAGGGAGGGTCCCTGAAGGCCCTGTTTTCCACCATCACCGCCATAAGTCGGAGGGGGGAAGGAGGTGGAGGAGGAGGAGGAGGAGGAGGAGGAGGAGGAGGAAGAGGAGGAGGAGGAGGAGGAGGAGGAGGATGATGATGATGAGGAGGAGGAGGAGGAGGACGAAGAGGAGGAGGAGGAGGAGGAGGACGAGGAAGAGGAGGAGGAGGAGGAGGAGGAGGAAGAGGAGGAGGAGGAGGACCCCCTCCCCCTCCTACTTGTTGTGGCGGCGGTGGAAGACGAGCCCACCGGCCCCGCCCCGCACTGCGCGGCCGCAGGCCCTGGCGCAGAGCCGGCAGCCCAGCCTGAGCCCGCTGGTGCCGGGGGCCGAGCAGTGGAGGAGCTCCTGCTCCTCCTCCTGCTCCTCCTCCTCCTCCTCCTGCTCCTCCTCCTGCTCTTGCGTGCGGCAGTTGGCCCCCCAAAGTCCGAGGGGGGGCCCGCCACCTTTGCGAGCCGCGCCGCGCGCACCGACGCGCGCCCACGCACGTGCTCGCCCGGACCCCGCGGCTCCGCTGCTCTTCCCCACCGTCTGCCGCCCGACGCCCTCCGCCAGCCGCCGCCAAGCCGCCCTTTTTCGGTACTTCCTTGCCTGTTGTCGTCTTCTTTCCTCCACCTCCTCATCGTCCTCCTCCTCCTCCTCCTCCTCCTCCTCCTCCTCCTCCTCCCCTCCTCCTCCTCGTCCTCCTCTTCCTCCTCTGGCCCGTCCGCGTTGGTCGCAGGCGTCGGCGCCGGCGCCCTTCCTCAGCCTCGTCTTTGCCGTCCTCCTCGCCGCCCTCCCTCCTCCTTCTCCTCTGCGGCCTTTTTCTCTGCCTCTCGTCCGCCGCCTCGTCTAGCGCGTCCTCGTCCTCGCCTGCGCCCGCCTCCACCTCCTCCTCCTCCTCCTCCTCCTCCTCCTCCGCCTCCTCCTCCGGGGCGCTGCTCCGCCTCAGCGCTCCCCGCCCTCAGGCCTGCCTCGCCCGCCCGGGGCCTCACCTGGAGCCCGCCAAAGACTTGTTGTCCGGGCGGACGTAGGCGCTGGCGATGCGCCAGGTCACCGAGGCCTGCAGGGCGTTGCTGACCTCCTGCCAGAGGCCCGCCGCCAGCGCAGACGCCTTGGCCTCGCCGCCGGCCATGGCAGCCAGCATGCGGATGACCGCCTGGGCGCTCTCGCCGGGGCGGCCTCCGACCTCCATGACGCACGGGGAAATATTCAGTCCCGCGTAGCGCCGCCTCTTGGCCCTCTCCTCCTCCTCGGCGGCTGCCCCGTCCCGGCTGGCCGCTACCCGGACTCGCGGCGGGTCTGCGCGCGCTCCTACGACGGCGACGTCGATGGAGACGCGCCAGCCGTCGTAGTTGAAGACGACGTCAAGCACGTCGGCCGGGTCGTCGTCGGCCGCCGCGTCTGCCAAGGCCGGCGCCCGCAAGCTCTCCAGGCGCTGCTCGCGGAGCGCGCGAGGGTCGATGTGTTCCTTCACGACATGCCACCGACCACGCCCCCGCCGATTTTGCACCCCTTCTGAGTGCAGAAGACCAGCAAGCCCGTCCAGCTGCGCCCCGCAAGCACCCCGAGGACCGGAGTGGCGACAACGTCTCCGCATGCGCTGGAATGACTATGTGTTCAACTGTGCACAGCAAGCGCCTGCGCAGGGCCATCCGCCAAACTGCATCTGCGATGGCTCGGGTGCCGGGCTGCGGCACGCACAGGAAGCTGCCCGCACCGGCGCCGTCTGCCTGCCTCAGGCGCGCTCGGTCTGGTTCCTGGACTCCGTCGAGGACAAGCGCGCGCTCTGAGAGAGATCGCGTCCATGAGCGCCTTCTGCATGCGCTTGGTGGGCTCCTTGGTGAAGTCCAACATGTGGTCGTCAAGTCGGCTCTCGCCTTCTCCAGCTCCGCCGCGAGGCTCGGGAAGGCGTCGCGCAAGCCCTGCTCTGTGTGAAGGGGGGCCTCCGCGCTCTGCCGCCAGAGGTGCTGGCGCCAACCCGCGTGGAAGGCAGCGGCCGCCCGCGGCGCGGCCCTTCCAAAGGCGGCGCCGCCGTCGCGAAGCGGCAGGTCGCCGATGGCGATTTGCTCAGGAGTCAACGGGACGCCGATCATGTCAGCCCCGGCGTCTGCGACCTCCTTGTCGTATTCCGCGAGTGCCCGTTCACTCCAAAGGCGCGAGCGGATCAGGTGCTGCGGCGCCCCGACTGTGAGGTACCGGAGGATGGCGCCCGCCACCTGGCAGCAAAGACCGCGGCTCCTGGCGTCCTTGAGGGTGGCCCCTGTGGAGCGCACCAGCGCCGCCGCTTTCTGCATGTCCTGCTCGGAGTTGCCGAAGCCTGCCGCCAGATCGTCCTCCCGGTCGTGTTTGTAGAGAGTGCACCCCAGGACGGGAAGATCGGGCACCACCGCCTGGTGTAGCGTCTGCGGGAGGGTCTGCGCTGCCTCCGGCGAAGCCAGCCACACCTTCGTTTTCTCCGGCGCGCACTGCAACCCGACCCCCGCGAGCCCGTGCGCGAGCACCTCGTGCGAGGCCGACAGGTTGGCCGCAGGCCCGACAACGAAAATGTCGTCCGCGTAGGCCACAAGGCTGGTCCCGAGGCCGCGCCGGTTGAGCTCTCCCTGGGTCCAACACGCCCGCCAGGGTCACGCAGAAGAGGAAGGTGCTCAGAGGTCATCCCTGTGGGACGCCTGTGCCCTGCGCGATCCATACCGTATCGCCGTCGGCGGAGCCGAAAGCGTTCCGAGTGGTGGCGTTAAGCAGGCGGTCGGTCAAGGGGCTCATCCACGGCGTGCGCGCCAGCACTGCTGCTTGAGCGTCCGTCCGGCGCACGGTGCCGTAGGCGTTCTTTAAGTCCAGGCTGAGCACGCCGCGGGAGTTTCCAGTCGCCGCGGCCAGGCTGAGCGCCTTGAAGGCCGCGTCGGCGCCGCCAGCACGTCCGAGCGCGAACTGCATGCCTCCGACTGCCTCTTGCACTTCCTGCCGCTTGCACCGGAGCAGGGCTCGCAGCGCCAGTCTCCGGAGAAACGCGCCGACCGCGATGGGGCGGAGGCCGCCGCTGCTTTATCTGAAAGCAAACAAGGTGTTGCGCGAGAAGACGTCGTCTAGCTCCCTGGGGGCCTCTCCTTCCAGCCACTGCCTCAGGGCTCTGGCAAGTAGGCGCTCGACGTGCTCGTCCCCCGCTCCCAGCTGCCAGTGCGTCGCCCTGCTTCCGTCCCGCCCTGCTGCCGTGTGCGGGCTGGACTCCCGGAGCTCCTGCGCCACCGCCTTCTGGAAGTCGTCGTCAGGGATGGCCAGCGCGGACGTGTGTCTGGCAGCTCCGTTGGCAGTGTCCTCTTTCGGGAGGAGGCGGCCGAGCTCGTCGATGGCATCTGGGGTGTCCACCATGGGGGCGCCGCCGCGCAGAGCTGCCAGCAGCCGCCTCCACGCGCCGTCGTCCACGAGCTCCCGGATGCGTTCGGGCGCGACCTGCCCCCTCCTCCTGCGCGCCGGCCGCACGGCGTCGTGGACCGCGTGCTCAAGGGCTGCCCATTGGCCAGACCAGAAAAGGGAGAGCCGCTCGGCGATGGCACGCTCACTGGCGTTTTGGCGGATTCCTCCTCTGCCCTTGCCGCCTCGACGGAAACCCTTCCATAGGAGGAAGCGGTCCATCAGCAACAGCGCCTTCCTCGCACGAAGCTTCTCAGCCCTAGTCTGCGCCCCCGCCAGCTTCTCGAGGAGAACCAGCTTCGCGGCGCGATACTGCGCTTGCAGACTCTCTGGCGCACGAAGGACGCACATCTCCGGCTTCTCCAGCAAAGTGTCCGCGCCTACCGAATCGAACCAACCCAAGTCTGGGCAGGCCCACGCTGTGATCGGCGGTAATGGTGCCTCCTGCGCCTGCGCCTGGGGTCCCGCGTCGGCATCACGAGCGGCACCAGGCTGTGCTCATCCTCCATCGCCTCCCGCACCGCCTCCACCTACCTCGCCGCCCCCGCCTCCCAGCGCCTCAGCATCCGCGGCCTGCTGGGCGATCAACTGCTGTATCGCCCGCGCGGCTTCCTCGGTCACCGCGTGGAGCCCCCTGGGAAGTCATTTGGTCCCCGGCCCGGATGCTTCCCAAGGCGCACTCCCAATGGCAGAAGTATCGCCTCCGTGCGTGGTCCGCCGCTCGAGCCACTCGCGCGGTGCCTCCGTCGAGGGTCCGATGGCACTCCACGCACGCTGGCCGACGGGCTCCATGAGGCTGCACCGACAAGATCCAGCGGCAGCAGCGGGCACCTCCTTCATCCTCTGCCTCTCTCTTCTCCTCCTTCTCCTCCCTGCAGGTCGACCGCCATGTCGTCCTCGGCCGCCTTGGGCTCTTCTGCGTCCATGTCACACCGCAGCCTGCTCGCCATGGCGACGTCGAAGTTGGCGTCTGCTTGACCCCTCTGTCTCCTCCTGCTGTACCCCTGCCGCTGCTACATCACCTCCTCCTCTTCCTCCTCCTCCTCCTCCTCCTCCTGCTGCTGCTGCTGCTGTCGCGGCGGGGCCTTCGCCCGGATACCCGAGCGTCGCGTCGAAGTCCAGAGCACTCCAGCGAGCGGCCAAGGCGGCTGGGGCTGCTGCTGGAGCGGCCGCTGCTGGGGGCGTCCACGCGTGGAGAAGGCCACCTGCCGTAGCACCAACGGTGGCTGCGACAGCAAGGCTCCCTCCGAGGTATACGGCTGCCCGGCCGTACGCCCGAAGGCGGATCCAGCAGCGGCGCTTGTCCCAGCTTGCAGCCGCTGCATGGCTGTTGACGAGACAGCCTGCGGCGGTTGCCCACACCATCATCAGCGACTCCATGACGACGATGACCCCGAGGGCGAGGAACCACAGCGAGTCGCCCGCTACGAACGCGAGGCCAGGTAGGCGATCACCATGCGCTGCGTGTGGGCTGTCGGCGCTCCAGGCCGCGGTGAGGAAGGCGAGGATGATGAAGAGGATGCCCCCCGCTCCCCGTCGACGGGCATGCCAGAAGAGGCGCAGCGCCTCGTCGTGGACGTCGTTCTGCTCCTCGGAGGCGTGGGTCGCCGAAGCGTCAGGGCCCGCAGCGCAGGCGAACTCGAAGAGGCGCTGCACGTTTGCCTCCTCACCACTCGCTGGGCCGATGGTGCAGAGTGCCCGCGTCGGGGAGGGTATTAGGACGAGCGTCGGACTGGGCTTCAGGTAGGGTGTCGGGTAGAGAGTCGGGTAGCGCGTCGTGTAGGGCGTCGGGTGGGGGGTGGGGCAGGGCGTCGTGTAGGTCGCCGACGTGCTGAGCGTCGTGGTGCCGCTGTTACAGGTCGCACTCGTCATACTCGTGGTGCTGCTCTTGGTCGTATTGCTAACCGACGTGCTGGGCGTAGTGGTGCCGCTGGTACCGGTCGCACTCGTCATACTCGTGGTGCTGCTCTCGGTTGTACTGCTCGCCGACGTGCTAGGCGTAGTGGTGCCGCTGGTACTGGTCGTACCCGTCATAATCGTGGTGCTGCTCTCGGTTGTACTGCTCGCCGACGCGCTGGGCGTAGTGGTGCCGCTGGTACTGGTCGCACTTGTCATACTCGTGCTGTTGCTATCGGTCGTATTGCTTGCCGACGTGCTGAGCGTAGTGGTGCTGCTGGTACCGGTCGTACTCATAACACACGTGGCGCTGCTCTCACTCTTGCTGCTCGCCGCCGTGGCCTCGTCTTCCTCTTCCTCAACCTCCTCAACCTCCTCCTCCTCCTCCTTCTCCTCAACCTCCTCCTCCTCCGCAACCTCCTCCTCCTCAACCTCCTCCTCCTCCTCAACCTCCTCAGCCTCCTCCTCTATATTCTCCTCACCCTTGTCCTCGGCTTCCTCAACCTATGCCTGCGGGCACTTAGCCACCGCCGCGTCCCAGACAGCCTCGACGTCCGTCTTGCAGTCGGGTCTGATTCTCTGTGAGCGCCTGGCAGATCTCGTCCACGGCCTTGTCGTCGACCTGCTTCTACGACGCGACCTCGCAGATGAGTTTCTCGATGTCCGCCGGGCTGGTCAGCGTCAGCTGCGCTTGCGGGCACTTGGCCACCGCCGCGCCCCTGACGGCCTCGACGTCTGTCTTGCAGTCGGGGTTGAACTTGATGTTGGGAAACCTCAACGTGATCACCTGGCAGATCTCGTCAACGGCCTTGTCCTCGACCTGCTTCTGCGACGCGACCACACAGATGGGCTTCTCGATGTCCGATGGGCTCGGCAGCGTCAGCTGCTCCTGCGGGCACTTAGCCACCGCCGCGTCCCAGACAGCCTCGACGTCCGTCTTGCAGTCGGGGTTGAACTTGATATTGGGGAACTTCTCCGTGATCACTTGGCAGATCTCGTCAACGGCCTTGTCCTCGACCTGCTTCTTCGACGCGACCACACAGATGGGCTTCTCGATGTCCGCCGGGCTCGGCAGCGTCAGCTGCGCTTGCGGGCACTTGGCCACCGCTGCGTCCCAGACGGCCTCGACGTCTGTCTTGCAGTCGTGGTTGATCCTGATGTTGGGAAACTTCTACGTGATCACCTGGCAGTCTCGTCAACGGCCTTGTCCTCGACCTGCTTCTGCGACGCGACCACGCAGATGGGCTTCTCGATGTCCGATGGGCTCGGCAGCGTCAGCTGCTCCTGCGGGCACTTAGCCACCGCCGCGTCCCAGACAGCCTCGACGTCCGTCTTGCAGTCGGGGTTGAACTTGATATTGGGGAACTTCTCCGTGATCACCTGGCAGATCTCGTCCACGGCCTTGTCGTCGACCTGCTTCTGCGACGCGACCTCGCAGATGAGCTTCTCGATGTTCGCCGGGCTCGGCAGCGTCAGCTGCACCTCGGGCGCCGCCAGGATCGCGCCCACGAGGGCCGCCTGGTCCGGCTGCGGCTGGGCGGCCGCAGGGGCGCGCGCCCGGCCGCCCACGAACTCCGGCGAGGAGATGGCCCAGGAGGCCGCCAGGCACAAGGCCATCGCTGGGGGAGGGGAGGGAAAGGGGAGGGGATAAAGGCGTCGGAGGCGGGCGGGGGGGCGCGGCTGGCCCTGCTCCTTGAGCATGCTCCTGCTTCTGTTCCTCCTCCTCCTCCTGCTCCTGCTCCTGCTCCTGCTCCTGCCTACTCCTCCTCCCTGCTCCCCCCTCCCTCCTCCCTCCTCCTCCGCCTCCCTCCTCCCTCCTCCTCCTCCTCCTCCTCCTCCTCCTCCTCCTCCTCCTCCTCCTTCCTCCTCCTCCTCCTCCTCCTCCTCCTCCTCCTCCTCTTCCTCCTCCTCTTCCTCCGCGCGCGTGCCCGGGGGCCGCGGGCCCCAGATACCGACGCAGAAAACAACGCCATAAACATACACTTTTGGCGCTCCGCGTGGGTTTCTTGGATCCGCGCTGGGGGCCCCACGGGCGGCGCCTCCAGCGCCGCCCCTGGCGCGCTCCGCGCGCCAGGGAGGAGGGTCCAGCGCAGATCCAAGAAATCCGCGCAGAGCACCGAAAGTTCATGTTCATGGTTTTTTCTTTTAAGATGCGCAGAGCCCTTCGGGCAGTGAAAGCATCACGACGGAAGGTTTTTCGCTATTTTCATCCTCTGGGGGCCCTCACCGGCCCTCGGGACCGTCAAAAAACGATTCAGGGGGAGAAACGGGTCCTGGGGAAGGGTCGAGACCTCTGGGAGCCAACGTTATGAACATATCACGACGTCGGGGGCCTAGGTACGGTGAGGGAATTAGGTAAGTCGGGGGCGGCAGAGCGGGGGGATGACTAGGGGGTTGGTGATCATGGCGGGGGCCATGCTGTCTCCCTGTGGCGACGTGTGGCGACCCCGACGCTGTCGTTCAACGTTGAACGCTGCCGGCGACCCAGAGTCGGTCGATGTTGAACGATTTGACGGTTCGGAAAAAGCCGATCGTTCAAGGTTGAACGACCATTGGAAGTGTCAGAAACCAACGCAGATGTCGGCACGACACGAACTTGCCGTAAGGAGCCGCTTCGACGTGACTAGACGCAAGAGCGACCCTTCCCCAAAGTGACTTTCTGGTGTGGGCACCCTTGTGTGAAGCCGACCGGTCGGGGCTCAAGAGACGGTCGAGCAGTGACGAAGCGTCCAGGCTTGCCTACAGGCCCACCACAGAATGTTCTAAGAACCTTTTGTGGTCTGCGCGAAATGTTCTTAGACCACTTTCTTGTTGAGAGTGTCATGTTTGAGCACATCGAGCTTATTTTCGAAGAGCACTTTTTTTTTTTCCCCCTGTTTTTGGGGCATCTCTGGGTGCTAAGAACATGTAGCGGTAGGCCTTCACGAATGCCGGGACGGTCGGTCCCTGCTTAAAGCCGGGGGTCATCGCAAACGTGGGTCAACCAGGGCGCCAGATCTTGTAGGGTCCTGCAGAGCCAGGGGTGCACTGACCAGGGCTTGGGGCGCAGGATCCTGCAGGATCTCGCAGGATCCTGCACGGCCCGACTGACCCGAGTTTGCCTTGGCCCGCGTCGGCGCGTCCCTGAGAGCTCGGCTCGCGTGCCCCAGGGCCGCCGAGGGTCCGAGGCAGGGTGAGGGCATTGGGCAAGAAGCCGTTGGATATCGGGGGGGTCAGGGGCAGATCAGAGCTCCGAAGCATCAGGGCTGGGGGCGGTCAGGGATAGCTGCAGATTCGCGCGCTCCCGGGGGCCCGAACCAGAGTTGCCCCGGACCGCAGTTATCCCTGATCGCCAGTGATAGGTCGGGTTGTCCAATTCTCCCGAATCATCAGGGCTGGGGGCAGTCGGGTAGCTACAGATTCGCGTCTCGGGTGTCCGAACGGGAGCTACCCTAGAAAGCAGTTACCCCAGATAACTCGGGCGTCCAAGAAGAGAGAGCTTCGAGGTTTGGGGACGTTTCCGACGGTTCTCGTCGGCATTCTGGTCTCACGATGCTTGCCAGCGGTTGCGCCTCGTCGTGAGCGGTCCAGGGTTCCTGGATCGCCCCGAACGGCCGCTGGAGAGCCAAGTTATGACCCGAAAGCCACAGGTCTGGAAGCTGGTGGAAGCCCAATCGTCGATAAATTTGGCCATGGATATAACCGCCGCCCTCATCAGATAGTGAACATTGCTGTGCAAACCTGCGTGGGGACGGCGCGGGAGGATCGCGCGATGCAGGAGAATCGCACGGGTTGCGGAGGCATGATGGGGGAAACCGGGTAAGGCGGTGCCTTTGTTTTCGTACTCGCTAGGGGGACGCCCCTGGGCTACAGGCTCGACCACGTCGCTGCTGCTTGCGTTCCCCCGTTCCTTGCGGGCCGTAGAGTGCAACTCGTGGGAAGTTCAATTCAGCATCGGCGCCAGTATATCCGTGGTGGAAGGATCGCCTGAATCTGGCATACGCCAGTTCGATTCCGTTCAAGATCGCCTCCTCCGGTTTACGTAATTCCAGACATGTTTTGTGGGGTTATGGTTTTCTTCCCTGCCGCGTCGCACCCGTGTTCCTTCCCCTCCTCCTCCTCCTCTTCCCCCCACCCTTTTGTTTCTCCGTCTCGCTCGCACTTACACAACCGCCGTGGCAGACGTGGCACTTCTTCGACACCGCAGGGGGTGCGCAAGGCCAAGGCATAGCAGGCGTGGCATATTCTCGACACCATAGGGGGCAGGGGGTGGTCCCTCAGCGCGGCCGCTATCCGTCACAGTCGTCCAGAGCATAGCAGGCGTGGCAGATTCTCGATACCACAGGGGGCCCTCGTGGCGTCCCAGGAACACAGGCGGGTTGGCAGCCCGATCGTCACCACAGCTCGGCCGGGCTGTGGGAGAGACTCTTGCCCTGTGGATGGCCAGCCACAGGAAGTGCGGGCCCACCGTACCACCCTTGAGAGGCCCCTTGGGGTTACTCGAAGGGGTCCCCTGACGTGGGGTCGCGGGAACTTAAGTCCTTGGGCAGCGGGGCCTTCGCTGCTTGAGGCCGGCGGCCAAGTGGGGGTGGTGCTGGTGGCCGTGTCTCGGGGTGGAATTTCGAGGCGCCTCGCAACGGCGGCGCATATGCGACGCCTGGGGCGGGTCTGTGCCGCCGTTCATGTGGCGAGGTCCGACTGCATGTGAATTCATGCAGGCACCTTGGGCGCCTCCCTTTTGGGTTGTGTCGCCCAGGTGTTTTGTCTGGGCACCAACGGTGCGTGTGCAGGGGGTGGTGCCTCAGCGCGGCCGCTATCCGTCACGGTCGTCCAGGGCATGGCAGGCGTGGCAAATTCTCGACACCATAGGGGGTGCGCAGGGGGTGGTCCGCTATCCGTCACGGTCGTCCAGAGCATAGCAGTGCTCCATTGGAGAGGCCTGACGGCCGGTGCCGCCGACCCTGATCGAAAGGGCTAGGAGGGGGGGAGGAAGCGGAGGAGGAGGAGGAGGAGGAGGAGGAGGAGGAGGAGGAGGAGGAGGAGGAGGAGGAGGAGGAGGAGGAGGAGGAGGAAATGCATCCTTTGTGTGCCCGCTCGAAGAAAGTGCGCCCCGGGAGTGTGATATTCTGACTTGGGACGTGCTCCCGGAAGAGGAAGAAGTGCATCTCGGGCGTGCCCGCTCGAGGAAAATGCGCCCTAGGGGGGTGGTATTTTGACTCGGGGCCCGCTCCCGGGACGCCTCTGCGGGAGGAGGAGGAGGAGGAGGAGGAGGAGGAGGAGGAGGAGGAGGAGGAGGAGGAGAGGAGCAGGAGGAGGAGGAGGAGGAGGAGGAGGAGGAGGAGGAGGAAAAGAGGAGGAGGAGGAGGAGGAGGAGGAGGACCAGGAGGAGGAGGAAGTGCATCCCGTGCGTGCCCGCTCGAGGAAAGTGCGCCCCGGCGGGCGTCGTATTTGCCCCGGGACCCCCCCCCCTTCCCCCCCCCCTGCGGGGAAGGGATCAAAGGGAAGGGGCTTCCCTTCGACTCCGCTACGACGTCGTTTAATTTCGCTTTGGATAGCGCGCTTGAGGAGGAGAGCCCTGGGAGGGGGAGAACGGAGACGACGGAGACGACGAGTCGAACGGAGAAGCCCCTCACACACGCCGACAGGGTCGGCGGATTCGTCTGTTCTCTATATCATACGGGGTGTGCAGGGGATGGTCCCTCAGCGTGGTCGCGATCCGTCACAGTCGTCCAGGGCATGGCAGGCGTGGCAAATTCTCGACACCATAGGGGGTGCGCAGGGAGTGGTCCCTCAGCGCGGTCGCTATCCTAGGGCATAGCAGGCGTGGCAGATTCTCGACGCCATAAGGGGGTGTGCGGTCGTCCAGGTCATGGCAGGCGTGGCAGATTCTCGACACCATACGGGGTGCGCAGGGAGTGGCCCCCCAGCGCGGCCGCTATCCTAGGGCATAGCAGGCGTGGCAGATTCTCGACGCCATAAGGGGGTGTGCGGTCGTCCAGGTCATGGCAGGCGTGGCAGATTTTCGACACCATAGGGGGTGCGCAGGGGGTAGTCCTTCAGCGCAGAGCATAGCAGTCGTGGCAGATTCTCGACACCATAGGGGGTGCGCAGCTCAGCGCGGCTGCTATCCGTCACGGTCGCCAAGGGCATAGCACGCGTAACATTTCTTCGGCACCGTAGGAGTTGTGCAAAATGTGGCCCTTTCGTCGTTATAGTCGTCTCTGTTGGCACGGCTGTCCGGCCCCCAATGCTTGAACCGCGCCGCCTTTGATGTCGGCGAAGCAGCGGCCACGAGCAACATGCTCGCAAGTTCCACGTCAGCTACCATCACGCAAGACACGCGAGAAGTATGTGGGGTTCCTGAGTAGCGTAATTTTGTTTTCCTCATCTGGCTTAAAGAAGTGGGCTTTGTGGCCATTTAGGAGATCATCGCAGGCTCTCCGAGGCGCTCTTGGAGCCATCTTGGGCGAGAAAGGACCCTCTGACACCTCGCGGCCCGCCCCGTCCATGTCCATGGGAGGGGGTAAAAGGAGGATCACCCCCCCCCCCGAACGGGAAAAAGGGGGTTGGAAGAGGAACTTCCCTAGGTCACCTACGCCCAGAGGGCTGGTGGAATTTGGTTCTGTGGCCTCTCAATCGCGCTTAATCGTGTCGAATCGTTCTCACGGAGACCTCCCCAAAGTTGCCTCCGAACAGGCAGTGGCTGCCACTCGTGTGGCACCTCCCGCTCGCCTCCGTCGTCGACATGTTCGTGCTCGCGGCGTTCTCGCCGGGCGTCACGCTCTATATCTGGGACCAGAAGACGGTGGCTCTGTGGGAAGGACATGCCGCTTTTAGGGGAACGAAGAATGACATGAACACAAACATTCTGAGGTCCGCGCGGATTTCTCGGACCCGCGCTGGACACCCCTCCCTAGCGCGCGGACCGCGCCACGGGCGGCGCTGGAGGCGCCGCCATGGGGGTCAGCGCGGATCCGAGAAACCCGCGCGGACCTCCGAGTTTTTATGTCTATGTCATTCTTCGCTCCCCTGGCATTGCCGTCTGCCCTCCGCCCTGCCTCATTTCCACACCCAACTTCGGCCGTGCGTTTCGTAGTGGTGGCAATGATCCAGGCCTCCCGGATCGGGTCCGAACATGTGGGGTCGGAGGATCGCGCCGCATCGCCGATGCATCAGCGATGCTGTTCGATTTGGATCCCGGTTTTCCCAGCCGCCGACGTCGCGGATGCATCGGCGATTCATCGGCGATGGGGCGCGATCTTCCGACTCCATCTGTTCCGACTTAGCCGAGAGGCCGATCATGATATATTGAGGGCATCGAGGGTTCCAGCAAGGGGGCCCTGGACGGGCCCCCGTGGGGCCTCGAGTGCGCATGAAGAGTGCGCCTTTCTTCCCGCCCCCCCGCGTTTTGCCCCCCATTTAGCAGCGCCCGATCATTGCGCGATTCACCCTTTTTGATAGCGGCATCTCGATCGAGTCACCGCAAGCGGTCGTTTTGGTTCGTGTGCTCAGGCAGGTCCCAAGACTTCCCAAGGTACAGGTTCCTGCTGCGCATGGAGGCTTGCCAGCTTGCGACGCATGTTCCATCGACGTCTTGCGAGCTGAGTGTGTTTGTGTTTCTTTTCGCCCCCCCCCCCCCACACTCTCTCTCTCTCTCTCTCTCTTGCTTCTTCCGACGCGCGGCTGACTCCAAACCGCGGAAGGAAGGCAACGGCCCGCTAATGCCTCCAATTGGTTTTCTTGTGAAGATGCGCGGCGATCGAAAGCTAGAGACGCGCGTGGGCGAATCCAATTCCAAGAGCCCAGGCATTGCAGGACTTGGGCAAGCGAAGGTGACACCTCAGATTCACACACGCACACGCGCTTTGCATCTTCGTTGTTGGACAGAGAGTTGGTGGTAGGGCGTCAAGAGGAATCCTGAAGATGATAGGAATGTGTTTGTTTATTCCGATCGATGTCGCTCGCTGTTTCGCTGCGGACGCTTGCGCCATACGCCGAGCGCAGGGCGCGTGCGTCCATGCCCCTCCTAGTCGGCTCCCTCACGAGGGGGAGGGGGGGGACAAGGAGGATGAGGACAAAGAGGACAAGGAGGACGACAATGAGGAAGAGAAGGAGGAGGACAAGGAGGAGGAGAAGGCGGAGGAGGAGGAGGAGCGTATCCTCCTTGCACGAGGGGGATAAGGAGGACAAGGAGGAGCGTATCCTAGTTGTCCTCCGATGGAGGCACTCGCGTGGGAATCGTGCTTGGCCACGGGATGGTTGGTGGAGGACCGGCGCGGGGACGTTGTACATGGGGAACTTCCTTCCGCCGGTCAGGCAGGCATATCAATTCTGGCTCCGTCTTATTCCATCTATGCTTAGGCCCTTGCGATTGAAGAGTGCGCGCTAAGCGTCTCTTGGCTGTGCGCCCGCCTTGCCCATACTCGGAAACAGAGTCGGGTCGGCTATCGTTGACAGCTGTGCGCTTAACGTTTGGAAATTCGAGGGGAGGAGGAACGGGGTAGGGAGGAGGAGGGAGATGAGAGAAGCAGGGGAAAGGAGGAGGAGGAGGAGGAGGGTACTGAGGGTACTGACAGTACGGGCACGCCATGGTGTCCCTCGCCACACGGCGCATTAGAGCTTAATCGGTATCGATAAGTTCGGGTTCCTCCTTCTGAGACCTCTGGCAGGACCTCTCCCACCGCACAAAATCATCAGGCGAGGCGAAACCATGCAACTTGGCTACTGAGACAACCTTTCGTCCCCGAAAGCGAAGGAGGCGAGAACTCCCCCCCGCAACAGATTCTCTGGAATCAGTGCCCATGTGGCTGCCAGCCGAAACCTCTCCCTCCGCAGACTCGCTGTCAGGGCTCCTCGCAGCATCAGCAGCAGCAGCGCCCCCACCAGCGTCCAGTAGAGGACCCAAAGCAGCTTTCATCGCGAGGGTCGGACCAAAGGCAGGGCCCACCCAGGCTTTGCCATGAGCGCGCCCTGGGAACAACGCCCGCTTCAACTTAGACCGCTGGGTCTTGAGGCCAGGATGCTTGGAGCCCTTGCGCGCCTCTCTGAGACCTCGCGCCGACGTGTGCGCAGAGGCCCCACAAATTCTGCAGAACAAAAGGTCCGTGAAGTCCTGGCCTTGGTCGGTGACAGAGGCCTGCACCAGCGAGTGGCCCCTGACAACCCAGGGGATGGTGGTGGTGGGCGCCGACTACATGCCGTCCGTGTGACCGAACAGCAGCAGGCTATAGAAGAGACAGCACGGGCCGATAGGGGAAAACGCCGGGCAACTTTGTCCCAACCCCCTACGAGCACATGCCAGCAAACCGAGCTGGCGGTCAGCCCGGAGAGAATAAATCGCACCCCAATTCAAGGCGCAACGAACATGTCACGAATTTCGGCGCCATGAAAGGAGTGAGACGAGCGTGGGCGGCATATACCCTTTGGATAGGGCCAGCACCACCGCCAAGAACAAGTTAGCCGTCTAAGGCTTCACCCGTCGTGGGGTGGAGGCCACGCTCAGCCTTATTCAGTTTCCTGGTTTGCTTATCCTTGGTGGACGGGACCGCGGAAGGGCCACGACACATCTCCTGGAGGGCACGCGGGACCCCATGGGGCAAGATCAGGAGGCCAGAACATCGCGAACAAATCAGAGGGGTCGAGCAAGCCAGCAGACTCAAGCGCCTGCTCGGCCTCCGCCACAACAGCGGCCCTCAAAGGTCGCGCAGATCCACCGGCCACTCGAAGCCACTCGTGGCCTTTGAATGCCGACAGGGCGGTGGGATTGCAAAATCTGGACGGACCATTACACAGATGCTGCAAAATTGCGCTTGTTCGCGCGCCTGCAAAGCAAGAAATACAGCGCACCTCGTCAGTGCGTTCATTCACATAGAACTTGTGACCATGGAGCGAGAGACGAACGACGGGAGAGACCCTCGGAGCCGAAGGGGGAGGAGGAACATCCGTCCAATTCTTAGTGCGGATCATACGGGCGGCAGCCCATGAAATGTAATCAAGAGTTGCCTTATGATACTGGATATCGCTTTCAATTGCATCCTTAGTTACTGCAGCTGACAACCCAGGGGACACCAGAGGCAGAGACAAAGGAATCATAGGCCTCGCCTGGTTCGGCAGACCCAGTCAGAGTGGGCGGAGGAGGGAGGCTCGGAGCGGGGTGAGGAAACTCGACCCCCACAGACAAGGACCAATCCCCGAAAGGCGCCACGCCTTCATCCAAACAGGCCCGAATCAAACCAGGGGGTATATCAGCATCACAAACTATGCCCGCAATACCTACAAGATCCTGAGAGTCTGGCTGATCCAGCTCCCCAACAACTTCTTGGCATCTGGGTTGCCACTTTACAATGTCCGAGGCTATCCTCTCACATCCAGAGTCTAGGTGACCTTGCGAAACTATCCAGAGGCGTGCTCCTCTCGTTGCCCGCTTATCTGCGAGAGTGTTACCTTTAATCACTCTTTCCTCATGATCCGAGGTGGCGGCGCCGAGGCCCATGTGAGTCTCAAGTTTACAAACAGAGGCCAGTCTGCCGATGCATCTCCACCAATGACCCCACATGTGACGACGAGGGTTGGAGGCCGAGAGGGCAATGCTAGCAAAACCCAGCGCGCCTGAACAAACTGTGCGGACTCCCAGCAGGTGGTCTGCTGACCATTCGCTGAATTGAGCGAGCACTCTGGACTCCCGGCCCCCCCCGCCCCGAACCGCCTGTCCGGGAGCCGCGTGGGCGGCGCGGCGCCGCACATGGCGCCGATCAGGTTGCCAGCTGGGCCGATCTGAGCAACCGACCACCCTGCGCGAAGGAAACCCTGAAGGCGGGAATGGAAAGCCGAGCCGCCCACGAAGACAGCGCCTGAAAACTTCCACCCAGGGGAGACACCGACGCACCTGAGCTGACCCTCCTGGGGAACCTCTCTGCAAGGGAAGCAGGGAGACGGGGAGGGACAGAGGCATCTGGCCATGGAGCTCACCAGTATGATCACCTTATCTGCTTTGCATATTGAGCGGCCTGCGCGACATGCTGCGGGCACCCCTCACGCCTGACCTGGAGACACCTGGGGCAGTCATAAAAGCTGTGCCACAAGGTGCCTCTCGTGCCACAGTGGGCGCAGGCATCAAACTGAGCTTTACCCTTGGGGCGTAGCCGAACTTGAGGCCAATGGGGTCCACCGACCAGGCTCCGAATGGCAGCGGCACGGCGCTGCAGCCAGTTGTCACCAAAGTCCGCATTGATGAGACGAGTGAGGGGGGAGTGTGGGGGGGGGGGGGGGGGGGGCATTAAGAGGGGGCCCAGAGCGTTTGGAGTCTCTACGTCGCCACGATGTCAGCAGCCAGAAGCGCCAGAGGCCTGACAAGACCAACCAATAATGCAGGAGAGCAGTCAGCATTTTTGAACTCCCCAAGTCTAGGATGCGAGGGCACATTGGCAGAGGGCGAGGTGCAGCCAGTCCTAGCGAGAGAAAGCACAGCGGCCTGAGACGGGTCGCCCACTTGAGACCAAGGCCGCTTTTTTCCCAGTAGGCAATGCGCTTCCTGCAGGCAAGCCTGCGGCGGACCAAGTCCTGGCAAGACAGACTGCGCACTCAATGCCCAGTGCTTGATCGCGTCACAGACCGCAATACACCAGGGATCTCGGGTGGCACCACTGGGGGTGACACGCAACCTGAGAGAAACCGAGGTGCCTCATGATCGTGCTGACGCTTGCCCCTCATGAACATGCAACCCCACGCCGCCGTCGCCGTAGGGGGGCCCCTCACGTTCGTGCTGACGCTTGCCCCCGCTTCTTCCCTCAGGGCACTAACTCGCAAACATGCAGAGTCAGCTTTGGCCGATCGTCTGTTTTGCTCCGTGACACTGCGGGCAGCACCGCTGTTGGCATGCGTGCCATGAGCCCTGCCGCTGCTGAGCCTTTGCTCAGAGCTGAGGTCCCACCTCTGGTTGAGGTCATCGTCTCAGCCCATCGAGCTAGTCATGTAACCAGGCTCGTCCCAGTTGGCCACTAGCTTTCGGCGCTGCAACGCGGCCGCTAGATCCGACGTGGCTCGTGGGAGCTGCTCTAGCACATGTTGACGGCCTCATATGGCTTGTAAAAGGAAGTCGGCAATTAAATTCGGAAGCCTGACTGCAGGATACTTCCGCTGGAGAGAAACCGGCGCAGCGTGGACCAAAAGCTTGGCCAGAGCTAGCGCGCAGCTGCACCCGGCCGCGGCGGCGCCATTCTCTCTGACTGCGTCTGATATGGCAGCCTTCCACCGAGCACGCCCGGGCAGGCGATGGCCTGCACAGAGACATCCGAGAAGCTGCATCGGGAACCCCGTGGCCAGGCCTCCCCGCAGCAAGTCTTCATGAGAAATGTGACCTTGCAAATCACGTTTTGCCTAAATCAAGCAGCCCGCTGATGGCGGCAAAGACTTGCAGCCTCGCAAATCTCTGAATTATGTTATGGACATGGCGTGCCCCATCGCAGGTTAGGCCAGCCCCGCCCCAGAAGAAGCCGAATTGTTGGGTGAGAGCTCCCAGTTTCTGGCCACAGGTTGCCGAAGACGGGGCCAGATTCTTCCCCGGACCGAGGCAAGGACAATCGGCCTAGCTCCCGAGGCAGGGGCGGGTTTGCCCAAAAAGAAATCAAAAGGTCCCAGAGCTCCAAATCTGCTGGACCCTGCTCCCAACTCATTAAGATATCCAGGAACGCCTGCTTGAAATTATCGGGGAGCCACAACTCCTGGCGCGGATGCAAGTGATCCCATCCTAGCCCACACCAGCCAGAGTTCGGCGACAAGACTTCACTAAGCTGCGTGATGGTGACCCTCGAAAGAGGCGCCCAGGGACCCAGACCACCAGGAACCAGAAGGCCCAGAGACGGAACCGAGGCCTTAGAAGGCTTGGAGGGGACCACCCCAGGACCCCAGTCCCTAGGAAGAACTGCACCATCACGCTTGGGAGCGTTCCACAACGGCTCCCACTGTTCGAGCAGACGGTCGACTGCTTGCTGACCTTTCAACTGGGAGTGACGGCAGGGCGTCCGTGCTTTCTGCGTAGATCTGAGTCTCAGGCAGAGGCTCACGAACATAACAATAGGCAGACCTCCCCCCTTTGATCTTTGGCCGCGGCTTTGGCCCAGGTCTTCCAGGCCGACGCGCTGGCAGCTCTCTCTTCACCCTGGGGGCGCGAGAGGCGACCTTTCAAACCCAAGAGGAACTCCAGCGCCCCGCCCCCCACCATCAATTAAGAGCTGCACTAAATCATTCCTGGAATACCTGCTGCACTGCCATAGGTTGGAGTCCTGAGGCCAGTCTGGTAGAGCAACGCGCAGCACTGTGAGAGCCTGCCTACGCTGGGCAGCCAGAGCCTTGAAACCTTTCGCTCGGGGCCCCGAGCTGATGGCATGCAAGCGCATGCAGGCCGAGTAGAAGGAGGTCCACTTCCTTCTTTCGACCGAAGAGACACCTACCTGCCTGAGATCGCTTTGCCAGGCGCAATCTATTGCCACATGCTGCACTCGAAGACCGTTAGCTCGCCATGCGTCGGCCGCGGAGCACCGGGCGGATATGTCATGAAAGTCCAGGAGGTGCTCCTCAACATGGCGGAACCAGAGTTGACAGGCCGCATGTAGATCAGATGGCAATTCATCTCCTAGTCTCTACGTCCAGCTGCTGAGTGCTCGTCCTGTTGGCGCTGTCCGAACAGGGGCTGGTTTATCAGTTGGGAACTTCATGGGCAGGAGGGCTTTGGGCACCTCGGCCTCCACTGAGAGACCTTTTGAGCAACAGACCGACAGGGGGGTAAGAGCGCGCCGGCCCTCTAGAGATGCTCTTGATGACGCAAACGAACAGCGTGAGGACCGTGCTGCGCACAAAGAAGTCCCATTCACGAGCTCCGAAGGTGGGTTCCCCTGAATAGACCACATCGGGCTTGGCCTTGACAGCCCACTTCTGCATGTCCTCTAAAGCTAGACTCCAATCTGTTCCGATGATCCACGGGAACGGCAGCGAGCACACAGCCTGGAAGAGACTGCCAGGTTGATCAACGTTGGCCCCGGCGAGCCCCATGCTGGTGTGCGGGTACACTGAGAGCACAACAACAGGGATGGAGAGGCCGATGTTGACGGACATGGCTGCAACTCTGGACTCCGAAAGGGCTCCTTGAGCCAAATTCACAGGATTCGCTGGAAACCTGCTGAGGACTGCGCAGCCTGCACTCGACTCCGTGGGCCCCGCGCCTGTGCTTTCCGCCAGCGGCATGGGGGCCTTGAAGCCTCGCTGGGTGCACCACTCGCGAGCACTTGCCCGCCGAAAAGCATCCTTGAGACGATGTTCTTGAAGGAGCAGAATGTCGGGGAGACGGTTCTGGTCCTCACCTTGAAGATCATGTTTGGCCCATTCCAGCATGACCTGAGCGGAGGTCCAGGCCCCTGGGTTGAGCGTCCATATGAGCAGGTGTGCCGTCAGTCTGCTACCCCAACTTCTGTCGCTTGCCGCGGGCTGCAATGTCGGCCAGGAAGCGCTTGAGCTGTTCAGGGTCACCTGCTGCAGCCACTCCTGCGGCCTTGAACTTGTCTCGAAGCTCGCTGTCCTCATGGTCGAAGTCCATGCGCCCTGCACTGGCTGGAGCACCGCTGGGAGGAGCTGCAGACTGAGTAGCACCAGAACCAGTAAACGGGGAAGCAACGCTGGCTGCGGGCGGCTTCGGCAACTGCGCCTTGAGCTCCTCCTTGACGGTGGCCGCCTGGAGCAGCCCAGCGGCATCCAGCCCGAATCGCCTAGCGTACTTCCGCGCCGCTTTGTCCATGACCTCGAGCATCGCAAGCTCATGAGCTGGATTGACGTTTTCTGGTCCAGAGGGCGGCTCAGAGAACGCCGACTTGGATTGAGCTTCCTTGATGTCGAATTCGATTTGACCAAGGGTGTCCTCGTGGGCCTTGGACTGCGCGAGCTCCGCCTCATAGAGGCGCTGCGCCTCCTGCAGCGCCTCCTTCGCCTCCTTGACCCTCTCCTCGGACTTTTCAATATGCTTCTTCTTGTGAGCGCGCCTCGGGAGAAGATCATGCCATCTGTTGACGCTGAGGTCAGCTGGCGCAGGCGCCTCATCCTTTTCCTTGAACATGTCCTGCAGCTGCGACTCCAGCTCAGGACCTTTCTTGAGACCTTTTTCCTTGAGCAACTTGAAGATATCGTCATTGAACAAGGCTGCCGCGGCAGCTGCCTTGCCCCCTTGGCCTCCGCTGCCACCTTTCTCCTCATTTTGGACGAGCCGCGGTGGCCCACTGAGCCAGCGGTTGGGGGTGGGCGACGCTTTGGCATTCTGCTTGACACGAAGCTGGTTGAGAACATGCTGCGGTGCCTTCGAGCCGCAATCCCGACAGGTCGACCTTAAGGAAAAGTTGTCGAAAGCGCGGCTCGTGTTGCGGCAGTGCACCGCCTGCCACAGAGGCCCATTGCCGGCTCGATTCATGAAAACACCGGGATGGCTCGGTCCAGCTGGCGCCACTTCTTAGTGCGCTGGACCAAAGGTTCGCAAATCAGGTCGAACCCCGGAAATGGCTAGGAGGAGGAGGAGAAGGAGGGGGAGGAGAAAGAGGAGGGAAAAACATCGAGGTGGAGAATAAGGAGGATGAGGAGCAAACTGCCGACAGGAAGTCGTTCAACCGGTTGTTTTGTGCGATGCCCACTTTCGGGGTCCTGGTTACCGATCAGGGGAAGGGCATGAAACTTGCGAACATGTAGTCTAAGATTGTGCGTCCGTTGCTCCAGAAAGCGGCTCTTCGGTAGGTCGAGTGGGAGCTCGGGGCTAGGATGGCCTCGAGGGCAGGGCTTGTGTAGAACCCGTGCTCAGCGACTTCGCAATTCTATGTATGCCCCTTACGGTAGGTTCATGCGGCGATGTCGCGCCGGCGACGCTGGCGAAAGGCGTTCAAGGTTGAACTACGCATGATCGAACAACCTGGCAGCACCGAGGGACACCCGGCGGCGTTCAACCTTGAACGATCGGGGCCGCGATCGATTCAAGGTTTAATTCTGGGGTTTAGGGTTTAGGGTTTACCCTAAATTTCTAATCCTGTAATTATTAAACCCTGAATAACCTAAAACCGGTCGTTATGCAAACCGTTCCATCTACTGCAAAAAATAACATTTCCTGAGCATGCGTGCAGAATCTCCTGTATTTTACAATACAAAGTGCCCGGCCCCCGTTGCGACCCGGCCCCATCTATTGCAAAAAATAGCAGTTGCTGAGCATGCGCGCAGAATCTCTTGTATTTTGCACTGCAAAGTGCCCGGTCCCCGTTGCGACCCGGTTATGTAAACCCGGTCCATCTACTGCAAAAAATAGCGTTTGCTGATCCTGAACATGCTCCATCCTGAGCATGCGTGCAGAATCGCTTGTATTTTACAATACAAACTGCGACCCCCTTATGTACACCGGCTCCATCTCCTGGACGACCTCGCGCTTCCTGCGCATGCGTGCAGAATCTTTAGCCCGTTAGAGCACTCGCGTGCCAACTGGATCGCACATCCGTCGTCGCCGTCGTCGTCGTCGTCGTCGTCGGCGTTGCACTCGCTGTGGTTATACCGAGGGGAGAGATGATCTTTATGGTGGGGTGGCGTGCGGGTGGGAGTGACGGCCACCGCAGGTGGGTTCGCGGTCCAGGTGTACTCGTGGCCGCGCCTAGTAGACCCGAAACCCTAAACCCTAAAGTGCAAGCCGCGGGCTGTGCAACGTCCGTAGCTCGTGGCGTCTGGCCGAGCGCTCAGCGAGCCTGCCCATGCAGCGTACGCCGCACCGACGAAGCGGCGAGAGCCGCTGAGGAGGAATTCGCACGCCGCGCGGTGCATTCCCGTGGTGTTCTCCTAAGAAAAGGAACCCTTAACCCTCAGCCTTAGCTAGTGGGTTCCTGGTAAGCCGATGCTTCCCCTGGGGCTCCAAACCTATGAAAATACAGCATGCGGTGCTCTAAGGGTGCTCCAATCCTACGAAATTACAGCATGCGGCGCTCCAAGTACTTCCAGACGCCTCTTGCGCTCCCAGAGATTCTCCAAGCGCTCTCGGCACGCTCGGCGTTCCCAGACGCTCCCAGGCGCTCCCAGGCGCTCCCAAGCGCTCCCAAGCGCTCCCATGAGCCCCCAAGCGCTCCTGGCACGCTCCCCGGCGCTCCCGGCACGCTCCCAGGCGCTCCATGGTGCTCCCAAGCATTCCCACGCGCTCCCATGCACCCACAAACGCACCGAGGCGCCCCCAGGCGCTCCCGCGCGCTCCCAGGCGCTCCCAGACGAGCCCAGGCGGTTCACGGGGGCGGCCCAAGGGCTCCTGGGGAAAGCTCCAGGCGCTCCCCGAGCGCTTTCAGATGGCTCCCCCAAGGCATCCCAGGAGCTCTGTTATGGAGGTGCTGCCGCAGCCATGCCCGCGCATCGTCGCGACGGGGGTGCCAGACCCACCCCCTCGCGCTCCCCCTCCAGCCGTCCGACGCTCGCGCGGAAGCCGGCGGCTACGCCGATGATTGCTATGCAATTGCAGCATGCGGCGCCTTTCGGCTGCCCATGGTGCCAGAAACCTTATGAACATACCATATGCGGCGCTCTTCATATGCTCCATACTTGTGACATTACAGCATGCGGCGTCTTTTCGGCTGACAGCATGCGGCGCCTTGCGGCTGCCCATGGTGCCACAAACCTTATGAACGTGCAATATGCGGCGCTCTTCGGATGCTCCATACTTTTGACATCACAGCATGCGGCGTCTTTTCGGCTGCCCAGTCTATTGCCCACCTGATGACACCACCGCATGCGGCTGCTTTTTCGCTGTTCGTGCTGGCAATTACAAATCTGCAAACCTCATGACACGACCGTAGGCGGTTCCACACCTATGAAACTACAACCTACCACTACCACGCTTGGGGCATGCTCCCCAGCGCCCACAAGCGCTCCGAGGCGCCACGCGGCGCTCCCAGGCGCTCCCGCGCGCTCTTGGGCGCTCCCAAGCGCGCTCGCAAGCAATCGGCAGCGCCCCCTGGCGGCGCTTCCCGGCGCTCCCCGCCATGCAGGTGCTGCTGCAACCATGCGCGTGCATCGTAGCAAGGGGGTGCCAGACCCACCCCCTCGCGACCCCCCTCCAGCCACGCGAAATTCGCGCCGAAGGCGGCTGCGTCGACAATGCAATCGCTTCAGCGGGGGCGACGCCAAAACCCAAGCCCAACGGCCAACCCACGGCTCGCATTCGCGGTGCACACTGCGTGTCCTGCCACGCTCCCGTACTTCCAGACGCTCCCAGGCGCTGGAGCGCGCTCCCCAGGCGCTCAGAGCGCCCTCGACGCGTTCCTGGGGAAGGCTCCAGGCGCTCCCCCAGCGCCCCCAGAGAGATCTCCCAAGGCATTCCAGGGGTCTCCCATGGAGGTGCTGCCGCAGCCATGCGCGCGCATCGTAGCGAGGGTGCGCCAGACCCACCCCCTCGCGCCCCCCCTCTCGCCTTCCGAAGCTCGCGCCGAAAGTGTCTGCGTCGATGCTTGCAATCGCTTCAGCGGGGGCGACCCCAAAGGCGAAACCCAATGCCGCGGGCGAATGCAACTGCCCTGCGCGTCGCCGTCAGCGAGGAGCCCGACGGCGCAGCCACTCGCTCGAGGCCCACGGGAACCCATGGGATTGCCGCGCCAGCGACCTCGCAGTGCTGCTTTCCAATGCCGAAGGCAAATGCCGGACCCCTGTGGATCTGCTCCGCCAGCGGCAGCCCAACGGCGAACCCCCCTGCCGAAGGCGCAAACGGCTGCCTCATCGACGAGGCGAGCTGACGCGCCAGCGCCATGCACCCTGCGCGCGTGCTCGCATGGGCGCGCATTGCCACGGCCGCGGCCGCGCGCGCTTCCCAGCATTCGCAGCCCAGCGTCACAACCCAGCGCCGACAGCAAAAGCGACAACACATGGACATGCTGCGCCAGCGGCAGCCCAACGGCGAAGCTCAACGCCGACATCGCAAACGGCTGCCTCTTCGACGTGGCAGCGAGCGGGAGCGCCTACGCCACGCGCCCTGCGCGTGTGCTCACGTGGATGCGCAATGCCACGGCCGCTTCGGCGATCGCCTGCGCGCGCCACTTCGACAGCCCCCCGTGATAGGGGGGTTGGGGGGAGAAACCCTAAACCCTGAAAGGCTTCACTCTGCGTGGTCTGGGGCGGGAGTGCGACTAACCGTGGCGCGCGCGGCTTGGGCAGCGATCCCCCCAAACAACCTTGATGCGGGGGGGATCGCAGCCAGCGCGCGCTTGCGCCAATGCAGGCCCTAAACCCTAAACCCTAAACCCCCGAACTTTGCCTCTCGCCGCCAGACCGTTGTCGCGCGGCCGCGACCAAAAGATATATCCCCACCCGCCGCATCCCGAACGCCGTTTCCGTTCCTTGACCGTTGCCTTGGAGCCGCCGACCAAAAAAACATCCCCGCCAGCCCATCCAGAAACGATGTCCAGGCGAGTTGAGAGGTGACCAGGGAAGCGCGGGAGCAAAGAAGGGGACGGCCGAACCGTGCGAAGGAGAGAGGGGGCGAAGGAGAATATTCGATGGATGGATGAGGGAGTGGGGAGAACGAGGATGAATAGGATGATCAGGGGGAGGAGGAGGCGGAGGGGGAGGAGGAGGATGATAAGGGATAGGAGGAGGAAGGAGGAGGCGTCTGAGACGCGACAAGTGCGATGCATATGAGTCTTGGAATATGCGTTTGGACACGTTCAAAGCTTTGGTTTGCACGCAGTGGCAATTCCCTAACCGTGGCCAACGCGCACAGGATGTCCATGCAGACATTCCGGCCAACCTCAACAAGCGCAGAAAGTTTCTTCATCACAGCTTGGATGGATGCCCGGATCAACATGGAGACGAACCGCCCGTCATCGAGTTTGAACGTATATGCAATTGTTTCGTCTTCGTGGTGGATTGTAAACCTCTAGCTGAAGAGGCATGCGGGCGCGAGCCGTTGAATTCACCCAGGCTCACACAGGTGTTTGAAAGGATCACCGGCCAGATTTTCAAGTTGATTGACGCTGGATGGTCTCCGGCATCTCAGGCGGGGGATCCCATCGTTTGGCACCGACGCGAAAACAATCACATCGCTGATTTTCTTGTGAATCACACCATGGATTCGGGCACCGGCTGGCGGAAAGACGTCGCGCCAACCCTGGAAGATTTTAGCGTGCTCGAAACCAAGTTCATCATCCATTCTGATGGGGGGACCCGCGCAGGTTCCCGCTCAGCTGGAGCCTGGTTCGCCGAAGCGGTGGTTTTGCGCGACGGCCGTCGCCACATTTTCCCAATCGCAATGAGCGGCACGTGCGTTCATCCGACTGTTTCATCTTTCGCTGCGGAAGCTATGGCCTTAGAGGACGCAGTCTGTTCGATATCACGGCTAGTTCATCAGGATTGCACGGCAAAGCACGGCAGAGTCCAGCGTAATTTTTAACCCTCAATTCTTGTTTGGTGGCTTGTCACGGTGTGGCTAGGGGCGTCTGGAAGAAAGAAGGAAGGAGGAGGAGGAGGAGGAGAGCAAGCATAAGGGCCAGAGGTCTTTTGGATGCTTCTCGGAGCCTCTTGGGGTATCTCTTGGGCGCGTCTTGGGACGTTTTGGGGATCTCTTGGCGGTCGTGGGGGGCTCTCCGGCGTCTTGGGTGCATCGGGGGGGCCTCTTGGGGCCGCTCGGGATCGTTTGGGGGGGGCCTCCTGGGGGCCTCTTGGGAGCCTCTTGGGGTCATCTCGGGGCCATTTTGGGACCTCTTGGGGCCTCCTGGGCGTTTCTTGGGGCCATATTGGATGAGATCGATCAAACAAGAGGGCAACTTTAATTAGCGTCCCCTCCAAGAGGCCAACATGTGATGACCAAAACCTCTGTTCAACCAATGATTTTGGCTTCCTCGCCGAGGCCGTTTTGGACGCTCAGGCGAGTCGCGGATCCCCCCGTCCAGGTCCAGGGGAGGGGGTAGGAGGAGGGGTCAAGACGCCCTCCCCGCTCGCAAGCCGTCTCGCTCACTCCCACCCGCCCTCCCAACACATATGTAGCACCCAAGCCTGGCCCGAACCGCGGCATGTTCAGCAGTCGTCTTTGGATGGGCAGCCACTGGGGGCCAATCCGCCGCCGCCGCTGCCTCCGCCGCCGCCGCCTCCCTGCGCCGCCGCCGCCGCGCCGCCGCCGCCGCCGTCGCTGTCCGCCGCCGCCGCCGCCACCGCGCCGCCCGCCGCCGCCGTCGCCGCCGCCGCCGCCGCCACCGCTGCCGAATCGCCGCCGCCGCAGCCGCTGCCGCCGCAGCCGCTGCCGTCAACGCCGCCGGCGCCGCCGCTGCCGCCGCCGCCGCCCCCGCCGCCGCCGCCGCCACCGCCGCCGCCACCGCCGCAGTCGTCGCAGCCACCGCAGCCGCCGCAGCCGCCGCCGCCGCCAAGTGTATTCGGTTGTGTTTTTTTGACGGGTGTGGGGGGGGCCGCATCGGGTTCGCTGCGCATGTTCCGAATCTGGAAGCAGAGTGTGATTTGGATTGTTTTTGTTACCATGCAGGAATGGCGGGGGGTGCCCTCATGGACTCGGGTTGGCTCCCAGTCGCCTGGGGGAGGGGGTGCATACGAACTGGAAACAGTGATAAACCCTTCCCCGAAAGGGGAAAAAGGAGGGGCGGAAGAGGAAACTCCCTAAACAACCTACGCCCAGAGGGCTGGTGGGATTACGGACGCGGCGTCAAAAACCTTTGAGCGCGCCTACGCCTCACGAGCCTGCCGCTGTACAGTGCGATCTATTTTTGGGAGAAAGTTGCCACCTTAGGCTACGTGTTGGAAATCACGAGCTGCCCAGTGTGTGGGTGTGGCTTCGAGACGCCTAGACACCGCTTCTGGAAGTGTGAATTGCCAGCGGTAGTCGAACCACGGCACAGCTTCGCCACCGAGCCCGTTCAGAAGTTGGTTGCCGAGGTTGGCGACAACGTGGCGTGCTTCGGCGTGTTTGTGCACACTGTCGATTCCTCCACGAAACCGTGCTCCAGCGGGGGTGTAGTTGTGGGCTTGGCCGAGGGGGTTGAAGGTGATCTCGATGTGATGTTCCAGGGAGGTCTGTTCGTGGACGGCTCGAGCACCAGATGAGCCATCGGGGAAGTTAGCTTAGCTGGTCGGGCCACAGTCCTCTTGTGTCGGCAGACGAGTAAAGAGAATGTGCGGTTGCGTGGTCGCCGTGCCCACAGACGCCGCAGGCGGCTGGCGTTGTAGCCCTGTCTACTGCGGTGCCGTGGCCCTGTCTACCGCTTTTTAGTGGGCGTGCTGCCCTGGCCGGATGTTTTCTGACTGCTAGGTGTGTCTTGTTTTTCGGCGTTGCCTTGGCGTGAGCAGACCTCTCAAGGGAGGATGTCTGCCGGCATCTCACCACCCACCAAACCACCCCAACCCAACCCGAAGGCTTAGATTTACCCTCGATTTCCAGTGGGGGAGGGTCGGGAAACATCGAAAAAACACATGTGGAACCCTCTTACCCCCCCAACCCGAAATTCGGGTCTTCGGGTTGGGTTGGGGTGGCTTGGTAGGCAGTCAGCATGGTTCAGCTTTTGCGGGAGCGATGGGAGTCCATCAAGGTTTCCAACGCCAAGGCTTATCTCGACGCAGAGGTTACCATCGATGCAAGACACCATTCCCTGCGGCAAGGCAATGGGTGGGTCGACGTCGATGTCATTGGAGCGGGCTCCTTGCATTTTTCGCCTTCGGATTGCGAGTTGGGCAGTCCTGGGGCTACGTTGTTCGTGTTATTGCCTGAGTTGGCCATGGGTCCCGATGCCCAGCGTGTTACCGAGTGTCCTGCGGAAACGAAGCAGGAGGATCAGCCGTCCCACCAGTGGAGCCGGGTGGGCAAGTATCGGCAGTGCGCGGCGTGGCTTCGAGGCAGGCGGGGGACCTCGTTTGTGGAGCCGCTGATGGGTGCCTGCTCTTCTGTCCTGCTTGTCCAGCCAGCCAGGCTTCGGGAATCGGGGCATCGGAGCTTTCCTGTAGACTGCTTGGATGTTTTTGGTGTGCTGTTGCCGCAAGGGCAGCAAAGAAGGTGATGTCGGGGGCCAGGCTGGCCACCCGCTGGGAAAACGTGCGAGCCAGGCAAGGCGGTGCTGCACAGCAGCCCGTGGAAGAGAGGCAATGAGGGGCTCCAAGGCGAGACGCGGTCTCTGTCGGTTGCTCGGGCCTGAAAGCCCGTGCCGCCGGCCCTGGACGACGCCCCCCACGATGGAAGAGGCATTCGGGAAGGTCGGGATCAGACGCTCCCAAGAGTGCCCAAGAGGCTCCACTTCAGTCGGGCACGTCCCTCTACAGGAGGAATAGTCGGAAATCGTGAAACATAGAGTTTGGGTACGATTTTAGACTATTTGGGAGAATTGTTGGACTATTTTTAATGTTTCGTCCAAAATCCGCCTGTAGGATGACGTGCCCGACCTAAGGCTACACGAGGCCCCCACGAGGTGCCCAAGAGCCCCTACGAGTCTTGATGGAGCAAGGAGCCTCATCCACAGCGAAAAGGGGCCTCTGTCGATTTAAACACGTTTGGCCGTTCTGAACTGTTGTGGTCCCAGGTGCGTGTGTAGTGCAAGTGGTCACAGCTCGGCGGCGAGCCCGGGGGGGAAGTGAGAAGGGGTGGGCCTTCTCAGAAGGTTTGGAAGTCCACCAGCCTTCTGAGAGGTGTTCTAAATCTTCCCCGAAGACGCAGAACATTTCTCAGAAGGCGCGAGGGCTTCTGAGAAGTCCCGACGCCTTTGAGAAGGCTTTTTCCTTCTCATTTCCGCCCCTCCCTCGCCGCCGAACAGCAGTCGAGGCAGGCGAGCTCGCCACTTGCTTGCTGGCCACTGGGCTGGAGGAGGGCCGACTGCAGTAACAGTGCCTCCCACTTCGATGGCGCGCCTCGTCGTCTCGCCCGCCAGAGGGTCAGCGCGTGACACGGAAGTGAACCTGCAAGCTGACCTCGCAGAGGCCAGGTGGCAGTGAAGTCCGTTTTGAAGCATGTGCCAAGTTGGACAGAGATCGAACATGTTGCAGGCGCATTTGATGCTCCAGGCTTGGCAAGCAGTAGCAGCACAGGGCCCTGGGGCGTTTCCCGCTTGACTCCTGGCCAGGGCCCCGCGCTCTCGAGAGTTCCGGCGGAGTCCCGGGGCCACGCTGTGGTTAGCACTTCTACAGCGTGCGTGGTGCTGCGCGTATCGTCGAGGAGGGTTTGGCACCTTTCGCCTGGCAGTCCGGCTCCACCTGCGGGTCCGACCCTTTTTGCTCCCCCCCTTCGCTGGCGCACGTTCAGCGGCCGGTTAGTGGCTTGATCGCTGGCAGATGTTCAGCGTTACTTTTGCTGCTGGCACACGCTCAGCTGCTTCTCGGCCGGCACAGTGCTGCGCCGTTAATTATCTGCTTCCCGCGCGCTGTGTCCCAGCCTCGTTCTTACCGCCCTCTGGACTTTTCCTTGCGGGCCGCGAATCGAACAAAAAAACGTCGAGGAGTCTTAGTCTTCTCTCCTGGCTCGTGGCGTCTCGGAGGGCTCAAGTCTTCTCGCGGAGTTCCGGATTGTCTGCAAGGCCGTCGGAGGGGTTCCGTCGCTCCGTCAAGGCTTCTAGTGTTAGCGCGCGGCCACTGTGCACGGCCAGTGCGGACCATCGGGGCCACAGGCGGCAGGTGGAGGCTGCTTCCGCGCCGATCTTGTCGACCTTGGCTTCGCCCGCTTCTCGGGGGCGGAGGCGATGGCGGCGCGACAAGCTTGACGCCCGTGCTACCGCCTGTCTGATAGAGTGCCCCAGTGGCCCCACCCTTGCTGCATGGCGGGGCGGAGGAGGAGGAGAAGGAGGAGGAGGGGAGGAGGAGCGAGCCAAGAGAGGAGGGAGGAGCGAGTGCAGGAGGAGGAGGGGGAGGAGGAGGAGGAGGGATGAGGAGGAGGAGGAGAGGAGAGAAGGAGGACGGGAAGGAGGAGGAGGAGGCGGAGGAGGGGGAAAGAGGAGGAGGAGGAGGAGGAGGAGGAGGAGGAGGGGGAGGAGGAGGGAGAGGAGGAGGAGGAGGAAGAGGAACAGGAGGAGGAAGAGGAGGAGGAAGAAGGGCTCGTTGATAGCGTACAGTGCAGTGATCGTTTCGATTCGTGTTCGACCGCCGTACCTAAGCATTGGAGCTCTCGGTGCTCCTTCCCGGCATCCGTTTCCTCCTCGTTATCTCCCTCCCGCTCCCATTTCGTCGTCGTCGTCTTCCTCCTCCTCGACTGCGAGCTGGAGCTGAGGCAGGAGGAGGTGGATCAACTGGAGCAGCGAAGAAACTATACTACATGGAGGAGTGCAGTACATTTCGAGGGAGCAAATATGCAGAAAACAGAAGAGAAGCACAAAAGGCACCGCTTGGGCAGCCCAGTTCCTTGGGCAGGTACAGGCGGCGAAAGCGCTCCTTGAGATCGAGGAAGGACTAACAAAAAGAAGACCCGCAATCAAAGGAATTGCTGGAGGGCATCACAATGAATGGGGACACTTTCGCAGCCGTCAGCACAGCAGGGGAAGGCATAGCAGATGCCTTAAGATGTGCCGAAGAATACGGCTTTCTGCTGAACAAGTACATGGCCATGGACGTCAAGGACGAAGCAGCGCAGAAGGCCGCCCAAAAAGAGTTGGAGGAAAACGAAAAGGAGCTGCGCGAGGCGGGCGACTACAAGACGGCGAAGAACATGGGGGGAAACACGGACAGCGTACCTCAAGGCGCTGGACTTCGTGGGCAAGTGGAGCGACAACATGCAGCTGTCCAACGTGTGCAGGAGGAACACAGGATGGGACACAAAGAACGTCGTAGCCTGCGCGTGCGAATTTGCCTTTCCTAACGAGCTGTGGTGGCAAAGGCCCAGCCCCAACTCAAGGGGTCCCCAGTGAAAGTTATGGTGCAAAGTGGGCCGGGCGCAGCTCGTGAAAGCGCAGGAGAACCACCCAGAACACGAGCTCATGAAAGAGTGGGTGAACAAAATGAAGGACGACTTCGGCAAGGACAGCGAGATGTGGCCAGACATCGGGTGAAAGTCGATGTTCCGCCCGTTTAAGAGGGGGCCTTCAATGATGATGGAGCTCAATGTGGGGGAGAAGTGGGAAGCGTTCGTAGCGGAAAGGCTGCCGCAGCAGCTGGGCGACGCCATCAAGGCGAACCAGTACAAGTTCTACGACGCCGCCCATAAGATGAGCCCAGAGGAGCTCGTCGAGCTGATCCCAATGGCCTTCCCGATGACGCACACGGTCGACGGATGCGATCCCATCGCAAGGTAGCCAGTGGACGCGTGGGAAAGGGCTGGGGGGAATGCCTTCCTGTCGCAGAGCTGGTGTAAGTTGTCGTTGTCGGTATCGAAGAATGACGAGGGCAACCTCTACAGCGTCATGGAGGTCGCTTTGGAGGAGTTGAATGACGAAGACAACCTCGACCTAGAGGAGGTACAGCAAAAGGTTGAAACAGCGCCAGGAGCGACGAGGCAGCACGAAGACCCTGCTGGACGGACCGAGATCTCCGAGAAGCACGCCAAGTCGGAGGAGGCGGCCAGCTCCAGCGGCCACCAGTGAGAGAGCCCACTGGAGCCCACTGACAACGCCAAGAGGCGCATTAGCGAGGTCATCTCGGAGTGTACTCTAGGCACGCAGGACGGGCAGACCCAGCGGGACCTACGCTAGCGGGGCCATATCGGCGCGAGGTTCCTTAAGCGATCTTTTGGAGTGCCGACTGGCACATCACGGCAGGAGCGAGGATTGATATGCTCTTCCTACCTGCACGTCGAGACGGGACAGTGGGATGCTTCAGCAGGGTAGCAGGGTACAGATACGACAACGCATGGGACAACAATCGGCCAGTTCGCTCTGGAAGAGAAGCGAGCCCAGCGAGAGGGGGGATATAGTAGGATTTAGTAAAGCCGGTAGGACAGGTAGGCCCCCAACATTAGTTTGGGAAGCATGGGCCTCCATATCCTCCTCCCCGTCTCCTTTTTGCGGGGTCGCGTCGTCGTCTTCCATATCCTCCTCCCCGTTTCCTTTTTGCGGGGTCGCGTCGTCGTCTCTTCCCCCGAGCTTGGAAGCCCCGCTAGGCCCGCGCGCCCCCGTTCCAAGGGCACGCGGAAAGGACCAACAGCCGCTCCCCCCCGCACTGACCCGCAGGGTTTCGTATTCACAAGGTAGCGAGCCTCCCTGACGGGGCCACCTCGGAGCTCACCCCTTGTAGCTTCGGGGTATGCCCTCCTGTCAGCCTTAGTGAGAAGCCAGGGCCATTGCACAACGAAATCGCAGGGGATTGTGCCAGACGCGCGCAAAGCGCCAATCTAGGCGTGTTGACGTTGACCCCCTTTTATGCGGACCTCCTGTCCTGTCCTCTCCTGCCCCCGCGTTTTCCTCCCCCGCGTTTCCCTCCTCACTTCGCCTCCTCCCTGCTCCTCCGTCCCACCCCCTCCTCCCCTCCCTCATCTTACCTTCTTCTCCCATCGTTCCTTCTGGCATCTGCCTCCGCGCAGGAGTTTCGCTCCCGACGCACACCTTCTTTGCGATGTACAACGTCTTCTATCTGCGCCGCTCCGCGGCTGGCACGGCCTGGCCAGCCCCTCCCCCCCACGCAGACCAGGAACTTCCAGGGGGCGGGGGTACATCATAGAGCAAAGGAGGAGGAGGAGGAGGAGGAGGACGGGGAGGAGGAGGAGGATGAGGAGGAGGAGGAGGAAGAGGAGGAGGAGGAGGAGGAGGAGGAGGAGGAGGAGGGGCCCTCTTGGAGGCGTCTCCTCTGATGGCCCTCCTCGCCCCTCGCTCCGCCGTTCGCGCCCTGGGCCCGCCCCCTGGAGCGGGCTGGCGGACATGCTGGGGGGCCTCTGCGGGCGCGTGCTCAGCTACCGGCTCCAGGCGGCGCCCCGCCCTTTCCCCGGGGAGGGGGAGGAGGGCGAGGAGGGGAACAGGAAGGGGGAGGGAGGGGGAAGGGGAGGGGGAGGAGGAGGGGAGGAGGGCGAGGAGGGCGAGGAGGGCGAGGAGGGCGAGGAGGAGGGCAAGGGGGAAGGACGGGGAAGAGGAGGGGAACGGGGTGAGGAAACGGTGATTCCAGAGGCCTCCCACTTGCCGAGAGATCTCCACGACGTGCGCCCATCTCGAGCCGAGGGGGCTCGGTGCCCGTCGCCGGAGGTCCTCCCGTGCCCCCAGCTGCAGTGAGCAGGCCTGGAGTCGTGCGTCGCTTCCTGGCCTCGAGGCGATGCTGAGAGGAAGTGCGCTACAGTGGAGACCCATGCCAAGAAACACCCTGCTTGCCTCCAAAGTACCCTGGGTTTCCTGGGTTTCGATTGTGTTGCGGTGGAGAGCGCGACGTTCCCTCACCAAAAATCCATGGACGTCGTGGGGTCTCAGGGTTGGGTTTCTTGTGGAAGGTTCCTTGTGGACGGGCCTACATTGTACTGCTGTGAAGAGGGGTAGGGACGGCGGAAGGCGTGACGCACTGATCCAGGGCAATTTCGGGGAGCCGATGCCGTAAATATCAAATTCTTGACGCTTCGCATATCCCAACCAGACTGTAGGTGTGGCTGCGCCCCGTCGCTTTAGGCTAATTTGTGGTCGCGTGCCCCGCTTCTACTGGACTCGCCGCTGGCATGCTCGCCTACGGCCGCTGACCAAAAAAGCATATCCCCACCAGACTGGTGCGTAATTTAGGCCGTTGCAGTGTTGCTTCGTTCTGACGGCGCGCGGCTGTTCTGTTTGCGCTCGCGACCAAAAAGTATCCCCACCAGCCCATCAAGAAATGATGCTTATGACAGCTGACGGGGGGAAAGAGGAAGAGACACGCATAGTCAAACAGCGAGGGAGGCTTGGGAGGCTCCGTGGCCATCTCGAGCCGTCTTGGAGCGGTCTTGGGGCAGTTTGGAGCATTTTGGGAGCCATCTTGAGCCAGCTTGGGCTATCTGAACCATATTGGAGGTCATCTTGGGCTCTCCGAGGCCGCTCGGGGGCCTCTTGGGGGCCTCTCGGGTGTCTCTTGGAGGCCTCTTGGGGCTTCTTGGGGCGCTCTTTGGGCCCTATTTGGAGCCTCTTGGGAGCCCTGGAGTACCTTTCGGGGCCACCTTGGGAGGTTATCGATCAAAAGAGGGGGCTCGGGGGCCACGATCCTCGTGAGGGGTGTCAAGCATTGGCCCTCCCAGGGGCCGAACAATCACCCTCTAACTCGTCGCGACCCCCCCGTCCAGGTCTAGGGGAGGGGGTAGCAGGAGGTGCAAACCCCTCCCCGAAGGGGAAGAATGGGTTGTGGAAGAGGAAAGAGACCCTCCTTCGACCACCTGTCGCCCAACGGGTTGGTGTGATTGTGGCGCGTTCGCGGGGAACTCTCCAGAACATTTAGAAACGTGTGAGCATGTTGAGCTTATGTCCATCTAGGCCTCCTACGGTCCGAGTAGATGGGGTCGGAGGATCGCGCCGCATCGCCGATGCATCGCCAATGCATCGCCGATGCGGCTCGATGTGGAGCCCGATTTTCTCCACGCCGACGGCGCCGATGCGTCGCCGACGTCGCCGATGCATCGCCGATAGGAGGCCTCTAGTCCAGTCTGTGGACAACTAAGCGCATGATTCCCCCCTCGTTCGCCAACGGGAGTGGCACAATGTGATCCCGCTTGACCATGGCCGCCTGTTCCTTGCTCCTGCCGTTCGTGCTCTGCGCCGGTCTCCTTCTTCACGAGGCGTATCGTCCCCTCGTCCTCCTCTTCCTCTTCCTCCTCCTCCTCCTCCCTCCCTCCCTCCCTCCCTCCCTCCCTCCTCCTCCTCCTCCTCCTCCTCCTCCTCCTCCTTCTCCTCTCGCCCTTCTCTCCCGTCCTTTCCCTGGAGGCGACGACGACAACGACAGTGAATTCCTCCTTGTCATCGTCTTCGCCCCCCCCCCGCTCCTGCTCGCGCTGCCCCCTCTTCCTCCTCCTGAGGGGTGGGTGGGGGGGGGGAATGGGAACGTTCTGTCAGACACAGAGCGTGCACCAAAGAAGCGGGTCGGTAAACGGGCAACGACGACGACCAGCTGGGGGGGACAGGGCGGAGGAGGTAGTCCGCAGGCGCAACGGCCCGTGACGACAGCAGCGTCTCCACCGCGCCCCGCCTCCGCGACACGGGGGTGCCGCCGGAGCTCTTCGGTCGCTGCGCCTTCTCCCCGAGACAGGGGCGCAGCCGCAGGGCACACTCACCCTGCAGGATCCGATGCGGTATCGGCTCTGGCCGAGCCGATGCGACTCCAGCAGTCTGGCGATGCGCTGCGGCCCGAGGCTCGCAACGCGCTGCCGTGCCTCCCGGCGTAGCCGAGCCGACTCGAGATCCGGACCCCGTGCGCCGAGGCGGCACGTGCACGTGAGAGGCGAGCAGCGTGTCCAGCACTGCGATCGATTGGACTCCTCCTCCTCTTCCTTCTCCTCCCTCTCCTGCTCCTCCTCTCCTCCTCCTCCTCCTCCTCCTCCTCCTCTCCCTCCTCCTCCTCCTCCTCCTCCCTCCTCCTCCTCCTCCCTCCTCCTCCTCCTCCTCCCTCCTCCTCCTCCTCCTCCCTCCTCCCTCCTCCTCCTCCTCCTCCCTCCTCTCCTCCACCTCCTCCCCCTCCTCCTCCTCCTCCTCCTCCTCTTCCTCCTCCTCCTCCTCCAGCCATTTCCAGGTTTTGAGCTTTCTGCTTTCAACGACCTGTCGACCAGCGCACTCGGAAGTGGAGTGGCGCAGCTGGTCGAAGCCAATCTTCATGACCAAAGATGACGCGCCGTGGCGGACTCAGAAGAAATCTTGGGATTGTCGTGGATGCGGTTTCCTCAACTTCCACTTCAGGTCGCAGTGCCGTGGATGTGGAGACCGCGCGCCTGCAGCCACTCTGCAGGCTGAAAAGAAGCAAACGCAGCAGATGCAGAGCGGCCAAGTCAGGCCCCAACCGCTGGCTCCAGGGCCCGCCGGAGCTCGGAAGCAGGGGAGGGGCACCTGCCGCCGACCCCTGCGCGCTCTCAGTCACTCAGCTGGTGGAGTTGCTGCAGGCGAAGGGCGTGGCCAAGGGCAGCCAGCTCTCCGCGGATCTGCAGTCGATGCTCAAGAAGGCGGAGGAGGTGCAGCCTGTGGACCTGGGGTCTAAGAGCCTTCAGGACCTTCTGCAGCGCAAGCAACGGAAGATCAAGCAGATCGAGGGCTCCCAGAACCGCGTGGAGGCTGCCAGGGTTGCCCTGGAGCAAGCGCGCAGCCTTCGACTCGGAGAATGACCAGCTGGCCAAGCATCGCGAGAGTTTGGCGGAGCTGGAGACCCACATCAAGCATGCTCAGTCAAAGAGTGTCTTGCCTGAGGCCCCAGCTGAGGGCACCGCCGTGGACCCTTCCCACGAGCTGGCCATGCTGGACATCATGGAGCAGTGCCTGCGCAAGTACGGGGGCAGATTCGGCTTCCAAGCAGACACCATCCTCGCGCAGGCCGCCGCCAAGCGGGCGGAGCTCGTGTCCCAGATCCCCAAGCCCATGGACGCGGAGCCTCCTGCCGCGGGGGGCCCTCCTGGGCCTGCTGGGGCTCCTGGTGGCTCTGGCGGACCTGCCGCAGCAGCCCCTGCGGCCCCTGGGACTCCACAGTTCGACCCAGGAGACGAGGAGCTGCGTGAGGCCTTCGTCGCCGCGGGGTTTGAGGTCGGATCGGATGATGACGGCAAATTCAACCGTTTGCTGGAGAGCTCGGATCGCTCGCCGAGAGGCCCAAGCTGGGGTAGCCCCGCCATCCCAATGGACCTCCTCTTCTGGCAGCAGAACGTGATCGACCTCGAGTGGCCCGACTTGGGCTTTTCTGTGCCTGCGGCCCGACCAGAGAAGAGCTTCGGCACGGATGCAGAGCGCTGAGCTCTCGATGGCGCCGCCCCTCGGGTCAAGAGGACCCTCGAAGAGGGCGACGGCGCAGGGACTACGGCTTCGCGTGGGTCGTGGCCGGGGCCAGGTCTTCAGGTGACGCGCGCTCGTCCCCTGAGAAAGCGGAGCCCCCGCCGCGCGGGGGCTCGCTGGAGGGGCAGCGCAGCGAGCCGCATGCTCCGAGACTCACTGTGGGCGAGAGACCCCTGGCTGCACCAGCCTCTGCGGCTAGGGCTCCCTTGGAGTCTTGTGGCATCAGCGGGGTCTCGCACGCAGCAGAGCGGAGGTCGATTGCCACGACGGGATCGGCGAAGCCCTCCTCGCCTACGGGGCCCCGCACGAGGATTTCGACCAGAGGATTGTCTGCGGCTGGCTTGTCTGCTTCGATTTCCACCCGTGCTGGGACTTCGGCGTCAGAACGCGGTCGTCGGGTGCTCCTCGAGCCTGGCGGCCTCACGAGTAGATTGCGAGCAGGCTGTGGCGTCTTCCACTGGCCGTCAGAGCGCGGCCGTCAGGCGATCCTCGAGCCTGGCGGCCTCTGGAGTAAACTGCGATCGGCCTTCGCAGTCAGCGGAGGCCCTCTCGCCCAAACCTTCTGCTGCGCCCAGTGAGAAAAACGATGTGAGGGCGCGAGGCCAGGTTCTCCTCGAGCCTGGCCTCATCAGAGTAGATTGCGAGCAGTCTGCTGAAGTTGTACTTGGGCCTTCGCGCGAGGAGCAAAGCGGTCAGAGCGCCGGGGTCAGGTGCTCCTCGAGCCTGGCCCCATCACGAGTTGATTGCGAGCAGCCGTCGCGGGCTGGGTCTCGAGCACCACGAGCGCAGATGCGACGGGCACCACGTGAGCAGCAAGTGTGGCGCCTCGGGTCGCCCAGCGCCAACGCCTGGAGCTCCCGGCAGAGTGCGCTAGACTGGCAGAGAAGTTGGGGTGCCCAGGCTCGGCCTCATGTCTGCTTCGCCCAGGAGCATCGCATCAAGGGCCTGGACAAAGTTCGCAGTGCTGCTGGCTGGCTCGGAGCTAGAGGGTAGCACGGAGCTTTTGGACGGGCTCGACCCACAGGTGGGCAGGCCACTGAGAGTTCGGGTGGCGTACTGACCGCGACATCGTCGCACATTGCCTTTGCTGGGCTTGGTTCGCGCCACTCTGAGGTCAGGGACTACGCCAGGGTCAAGGTCATCCGAGACAACATGGCTTTTCATCGTGGGCTCCTGTTGGCCTCGGTCTACGGCTTCGTCGACGCCAGAGACAGGTGCTTCCCCTGGGAGATGCTAGAACAGCTCGGGGTCTTCCTGCGTCGCTCGAGGTCTCCGTGGGTTCTGGCTGGGGATTTGAACCTGGCGCCTGATGATGTGCAGCTGTGTAAGTGGGTTGAGCTGCTCAAAGGGACGATTGTGGCCCCGTCGGGGCCAACCTGTTTCTCCTCCAAGGATGGCTCCACCATAGACTACATCGTGGTTAGCCAGGGCCTGGCCAACTTTGTCAGTGATGTCAGAGCGATCTACGGCGCGCCTTCGTCACCGCACGTCGCCGTTTCGCTGCAGCTCAAGGGGCCCGCGCCCAAGGCCCCGATTCACGCCCGCGGGGCACGGAAACCGTTCCCCGCAGTCTTGCGGATAGGCCCACTCCGTGAGCGTGCCGAACATGCCTGGTTTTGGCCTGCTGGAGACACAGGGGGCGTGGTGTTGGAAGATGCCTGGTGCCAATGGCTCCTCAACATGGAGCAAGAGCTCTGCAACCAGTTCGACCTGATGGGGGCTGGGCAGCGGGGCTACACGCGCAGGGCTGACGGCCTCGAGCGGAAGCAGGTGCTGCTGGCCACGTCCATGGAGGAGGCTGCCATGTCTGGCAGCGGAGGCCAGATGCGAGCCTGGAGAGCACTCGACGCCATCTTGTCCAGATTCCGCGGTCTCCGGGGCCACGCCCAAGACGACAGGGGCCAGGCGGCAGTGGAGCAGGAGGTCTCACTCACGTCCTTGGGTTTCGTGCTGCCTGACTACGCGTCGCCGAGCACGGGGCCGCCACCGTTGTCGAGCGCAGCCTGGCCATCGCTCTCTGAGTCCACCACGGCCGACGCGCCTCGTCCGGAGCCTGCGGACAGTGAAGTTGCGCACGCCACGTCGCCGCAGCCACGGGCCGCTGCAGTACGCAGGCGTTGGAGAGCCGCCGACACTCGTCAGGCTCTGCTGGACGAGCTGGACCACCTCGACCTCTCGGAGCTCACAGGTGTAGAGTCGATCGAGTTCGACCTGCACGAGCTGCGAACCACGGCGGTAGCTGGAGGACATGACCTGGAGATGCTTGCCTCCAACGTGCACAATGCAGCGCTGGAGGCGCCCCGGGCGGCGGCCAAGCAGCAGCTGCAGGAGTGGCGCGAGCGGGCTCAGTCTGGCGTCAAGTCAGGCGGCCGCCGAGCGCGCCGATTCTTGAAGGATCACCCTCAGGTGCGGGGCCCCACTGCCCCAGAGGGCTGGCCGCTCCAGGGAGACGCGGCAGCGCAGGCGACGCACGACGAGTGGCTGCAATACTGGGGGGGGGGCGCCAAGGAGAGCATCACCCATATACAAGGTGCGGTTGCTGATCAGGAGTTGCTGGAGAGGCCGACCTTGGAGCGGGTTCGCGCGGCCTGCCGCTCTTTCTCGCGCCAGGTCGGCTCGGGGGTCGATCGCGTGAATCTGCGCACCTTCGATCTCCTCGACGACGGCTTCATGGAGAGGCTGGTTGACCTGATGCTGGTGTGGGAAGCAGACCCCCACCTTTCGGCCAGGTGGCCTACGCTCATGGTCTTAATCGGCAAGCCCGACGGCTCGGGTGCCAGGCCGATCGCCCTCATCTGCTCCATCCTCAGACTGCGGGGCAAGATCAGGAGGGACATGGCCAAGGCGTGGGGAGACGAGCATGCGGCTGGAGTCATTTGGGGAGCCCGTGACCGAGAGTGCGACAGATCAGGCTGGGTACACCAGACCATGGCTCACTATGCCAGAGCAAAGGGCGTGCAGTCAGGCACCTTGGCCACGGACCTAGACAAGTTTTACGAGCGCATTGCACATGCGGTTTTGTTCGCGGAGGCGGAGGCCGTGAAGTTCTCGACCAGGCTCTGCAGGGCGGCCTGTTCGCTCTACTCGGGGCCACGAGCGGTGAGCTTCATGGGATGCGTCTTCCAGGTGTTCCACGCCTCGGGCACGGTGGTCGCGGGCTGCTCCCTCGCGACCAGCCTCGCGCGCGTGCTGCTCTACCGTCTGCTGACCACGGTGGAGAGAGAGCACCCGTCGGTGATGGTGAGGAACGTGATCGACAACATCAGCGTGCAGGTGGTCGGCACCAGCCCCCACGTCGTCAGGCAGCTCGCAAGCGTGGGGGGCCATATCATCGCTGGCTCGCAGCGCCTGCATCTTGTCGTCTCGGAGAAAAAATCGAAGATCCTCGCCTCGTCGCAAGGGTTTGCGCAGGGATTTGCTAGTGCTTGGACGGCCTCTTTCCAGAGGAAAGCGGTGATTCGGAGTCTTGGGACTGACTTGCGGGTGGGTTCTACCAGGCTTGCCCCCATAGCCTCCTTTCGGGTTCGGACTTGCGTGCGCAGGTCTAGGCGTTTCAGAGCCCTGAGGAGAGCTGGGACCTTCGTGGGGCACATCCAGAGAGCGGGTCCTCAGGCTTCTGCGTTGTGGGGGGCTTCGGTCAGGGGTCTTCCGTGGGCGCAGTTGAAAAAGGATCCGGTCTCGGGCCCTTCTGTCTGTGGCGCCTGCGAAGAAAGGGGCCTCGGTCGGTTTAAAGCTCTGCGCTTTCAAGCAGGGTAAAGCCATGGACACCGTTCCCCTTTACTTCAAGCAGGTAGTTTTTGAGTGGTTTCGTGCTGTTTGGGATGGACCTCCTAGCATAGCTATCCTTAAGGCTGTCTTTGAGGATGCAGTGCGATCGCTTCCTCCACCAGCCGCCCGTGGTCCAGAGCGACGTCGCCTGCCCACATGTTCGCGCTTGCTTGTGGAGAGCTGGGGGGGGGGGGGAAGCGAGACCAGCACGCCGCGTAGCCCTGGCAACTGGTGGGCATATTGACCTGCTCAGGCTGTCGCCAACGGCTGTCGCCTCACTCGCCCAGCAGGCTGCCAGGGAGATGTCGGATTTTCGTGCCCTCGAGGCTCGCGTCGGTTCGGCGTCATTGTGTCGTCCTGTCTTCTGGCAGCCGCCGGATCAACTCTTGTCCAGGCGCACGGGCCCCTGGACTAAATCGCATGTCAATGCCCTCAGGGCTTCGGTCTCGGGGGCCCACTGGCCGCGAGATCGGCTGTATAGGCATGGGCTCGCGTCGTGCAACCTCTGCAGGGTTTGCCAAGGTGGCCCAGGGACCATGTTCAATCGTGGGTTTCTCTGTGGTGCATGGGCGTCAGATCGTGCTCATTACCTGTCTGATGGTGCGTTAGCTGCCGCCAAGCTGATTCGGGAGTTCAGCGACTCAGGAGAGATTTTTGCTTCAGGGCTGCTTCCGTCTCCCAGGGAGTTGGCCCCCCTGCCCTTGGGGTCTCAAAGCTGCCACGTTTCCTGGGCTCGGAAGCCAGAGGGTGGCCTTCTGCCTGGTAAACTTTTCTACGGATGTTTCTGCGATTTGTTCACTCGGACCCGCTCCTAAGGCGAGCGGGGTGGGCGGTGATCTCGGTCGATGACTCTGGTGAGATGCCGGCCGGAGCTTTCGGCCCCGTCCCCTGGGATGTCGCCCCCCTCCAGCTCGCCAAAGACGGCGAGGACTATGCGTTCTTAATGCTCGGCCAGATCGCTTTTGCCCCCGAGGGTGTTTGGACGGACTGTGCGGCGACCATTTCCGCTTCGCAGTCCAGAGTTCGCTCCGCGAGTTCTCGGTGCGCCCAGGCTCACATGTGGACTTCGGTGCACGCGCCCTTCGAGGATGGCCTGCAGGTTCACCAGACGAAAGCCCATTTTTCGGAGGCCGACGTCGCCAGAGGGCGCACCACTCGGTGTGAGCGTAAGGCTAACGCCGTTGCCGACGCCCTCGCCAAGAGGGGAGAGGGCATGCACCCGTCCGTGGAGCAGGCTGCTCGAGAAGTCGCAGGTCTCAAGTTTCTGGGGCGGGAGTTGGGCCAGTGGGCTGGGCGGCAGGGGGTTCTGATGAAAGAGCGGGGATGGGAGGGCTCTGAAGGCCTGCCTGACAAGGGCCACATGGCTCGGTCAAGGCGTGCGGGTCCTCGAGAGCGCCCTATGTCCCCCGTCTCCGTGTGTTTCCGTGCCGTGCTCTCAGCCGTGGCTGCTTCAGGGCCCTGTGATCCCGAGCTCGCCTATTCTGATGAGGCTGTCTCAGCATAACTTGAGAGTATGTAGTGGTAGTGCTGGCGTTTCTGTGGTGACCGCCCCACGTCTGATCTGCTGTGTGTCGTGTGGAGCTCGTGCGTGGGGCGGTGTCTTCGGGCTCAGTGACTGTGTGTGTGCCGCGGGCACAACGCTGGGTCAGGTCTGAAACAGCAGCGCTCAAGGTTGCTCGCTGGTCTGTTCCCGCGGTGGTTGACCCGTCATGAGGGCTGGAGTGTGAGTGTCCTCGAGCGCCCCGCCCCTGGAGACCTCTTGGGCCTTGCTCGAGCGATCCTCGACCGCCCCCAGGTGCGTTCGGCCCTCCCCGCCAGCAGGGCCGTCTTCCCCAGGGGGCCGCCCTGGCAGGTGGCGATAGGGCGCGGGCCGCTCCTCGCCCGCTTCGGCCTCACAGGCGCCTCGCTCCCGCGCTGGGAGCAGGAGGCCGCCCGTGGGGGGAGGCCGAGGAGGAAGAGGAGGAGCAGGTTTAGTTCGTTTCGTTTTAATCCTTGCGGGTGGTATCTCGGACGCTTCCCGCCTTCGTCTTATCTTATCCTCCTCCTCCTCCTCCCCTCCCTCTCCTCCTCCTCCTCCTCCTCCTCCTCCTCCTCCTCCTCCGTGTCACCTGTCGGCGACTCAGTGCAAAGGGTTGGGTTACGCCGGGGGGTGGTTTGCGGCGCAGCGGGGGTCTCCGTCGAGGTCGTCGCTCGCCCCCCAGGGTGCTCCCAGGGTGCTGGTTGCTATCCACACCCTGTGCAAACCACACCCCTCGAAATCGCCGAGCCTGACTCGTATGATGCTTTCCAGCCCGTTCCTTTTTCAGGCCGCTTGTCAGCGTTTCGCCCCCCGCTGGGGCTCGTCATGGCTCGAGTGAAATTGGCAACGGTATGCGAGCGGTGGCGCCGCAAGTGCGTGAGGCATGGCACCATACTGCGCACAATGCTATGGCAAGCCTGAAGGCACGTGCACGCGGCGATCGCTCCACAGCATCCCTGCATGGGATGACTGATGCTTTTGCGCTGGACCTCCGGACGGAGACGGCAGAGAGTGGCGGACAAACTCTTCCTCCGAGAGACGGCCTCAGGGCCCACCTATCAGACCCCCGACGCCATGTTTTTTCCCATAACGTCGACCCAAAGAGGTCTCGACCTACTCTCCAGGACCAGTTTCTCATCCTGGGTAGTTTTTGCCACGGTCCCGAGGCCGGGCAAGGGCCCCCAGAGGCCGAACATAGCGAAACATTTGACGCCTTGTTTTTTCCACGACTCGAGGGGGTCTTGGCTCCACGGGGTACGGCGACGGGCGCGGCGAAGAGCGCTGGCGCCGGCGCCGGTGGCGCCAGCAGCGAACAGGGCAGGCGCCCGCATGGCCCGCGGAGCAGGCCTGGCGATCCGAGCATGGTCCTTCTGCTCCTCTTCCTCCGCCTCCTCCTCCTCCTCCTCCTCCTCCCCCTCCTCTTTCTTGGGGACTCGCGGGGCATATCGCGTCGCCGGGGCCGCGGCGGCCATACGCTGGGCAAGCGTTGCCGATCGTAGGTGCCCCCAGTTTCGACAGATTGGATAATCAACCCATCGCCGGGGGCGGGGGGCGGGGGGGCGAATTTATCACACCTCCTGCATGTGGATTTATTCTACTAGCACACAGCGGTCGAGCGACCATTCCGATGAAGTGGTGCAGAGACCATGTGCTGAGTGCCAGATCAGACCGTCTCCTGCTCCTCCTCATCCTCCTCCTGCTCTTCCTCCTCCTCCTCCTCCTCCTCCTCCTCCTCCTCCTTCGCAAGGCGCGCCATCCACTCGTCTATGCGACCCTCAGCGTGGCGGGGGCGATCACGCTGCTAACGAAGGCGCCACGGGGGTCAGGGTTGTGTGCGTGTCTGTGTGCAGTTGTTTCTCTTGCCCCGCCTGCCTGCTGCGCGCGCGGCTGCTACGCCCGAACAAATCAGTGTGTGTGTGTGTGTGCGCGTGTGTGTGTGTGTGTGTGTGTGCATGTGTGTGTGTGCGTTTCATTGTCGGTCTGCACTTGCTCTTTCGCTCTCCCCGACTTCCAGTCCCAGTTCGCTTATGCCATCCACCCTCACAGTAGTTTCGTCTACTCATCCCCCCTCCCCGCCATCCAGTCCCGGATGATTATGGCTGCTGCTGGCTGCGAGACCCTAACGGATCTTTGAGAGTTCGGCCGTGCGCAGACGCGCGCGTTTCAATGCCTGCGCTCTACTTTCTACACCCCGTTGCCGCGCGTGGGGTCGCAACGCCAACCTGTGCGTATGTGTGTGTGTGTGTGTGTGGCGTCGGAGGGTCTCCAAGCCCAGACCTCCCACTCCGCGATTTGTGTTTCCTAGGTTTTGGCCTCCGGGCCCTTTTGCGGGTCGCCCCCTGGACAATCCAATCCAGTTATGGACAGGGGATCCAAATTACCCAAATTTGCCCGTGGAGAGTTGGTCGACACTTCCGGGGTCTGCGGATTCAACAAATCAATCCGTCGGATGTGTGGGAGGGCGGGTTTCGGAGCCAGTCCATAGGGGGGAATAGAAGCAGCAAGAACATTTTTATGTACATCGGCGGGCAACTTGAAGCAGACAGGCGCGATTGTGAATGCACTTGCCTTCGGGAGTGATGGCGCACCTTCGCGGCCAGAAGGCCTGTGGGCCGCCAGTGTGCGCGCAGAGAGCCCCCCCAAACTGGATCGGGTGATAGCGTAATGAACGACCGTTCAGTCATTCAGTCACTCACTCACTCGTGCCATACGCAGGAGCGCGCGGGCGAAAGAAGGCGCTGCCAGCTTGGCCTCGCCGCTTTGCGGGAGAGCCGGCATGCCGGCGGTGACTTAATGTATATCATGCGTGGTAGGAGGGGGAGGAGTCGAGACAACATCAGCAACAAAGTTTCGCCAGGCAGCGGGATCGCGAATGCTTTGCAACGCTGCCTCCTTGTGTTGGCAGCGCGGCGCCGCAATGAATGATGATTTGAAGTTCCGTTGCCGCCGCACTGACGCCGTCGTTTCGTGGGTTTTTCGCTCGCGGTCGGAGGAATAGTATGAACCACTGCTGCCGAGAACATGTATGGGGGGACCGCTGGGCGATGGCACGCCTGAGCGCGTTGTTTCACTGAGTGACGCTCGGGCGTGCCACCGTCCCGAGGTCGCCCCCGTCCGCGCTGAGGAGGAGGAGGAGGAGGAGGAGGAGGCGGAGGCGGAGGCGGAGGCGGAGGCGGAGGCGGAGGCGGAGGCGGAGGAGGAGGAGGAGGAGGAAGAGGAGTCCTGCCCCCCTCAATCGATTCTCGGTGGCGGTGGGCTTTGTTTCTCCCTGGGCGCATGAGTTGGTGAAAATCACCAGTCGCCCCGTGGCAGCCAAACTCACTATCGCAGCCAGGCGTACGTCGGGCATGTCCCTCTACAGGAGGGAAATTCCAAAATAGTCAAAACATGATCTGGGAACGATTTCTACCATTTTGATCATTTTCGAATATGTTTCGACTGCTTTGTAATGTTTCGTCGGAAATCCGCCTGTCGGAGGACATGCCCGACCTAAAGCAAGGCCAGACCAGGCTTGCTGAGGGCGCCTTGATATCAGAGGAGCCCATCACTTCGGGGTCGGCTGTTTGCACAGCCCACGCGCACAGCGTGTTGATTGGGCTCGATTGCGACAGCAACGTCACGGAGGCTTCACCTGGAACGCTCTCCACCAGCAGTCAGAGGAGGAAACTACAACATATAACGATACCCTTGCTCGTCTTGGAGGGCCCTCGTCTCCACCGTTGCATTTGCATCGAAATTCTGGCAGAACGCGCCCCAGCAGAGGTTCGTGGAGTAGCGATACCTGTATCTTGTTTCCCCCGCCCCCCCCCCCCCCCGGAGCATGTATACTTCTCGGCAGCTCGCAGCAATTGCCATTCTCTCCTGTACGTTCTAGCGTCGCCCCCTGTTTGTTGGGCGATGGTCGTCGTCTTCCGTCTCCTTGTCCTTCCTCCTCCTCCTTCTCCTCCTCCTCCTCCTCCTCCTCCTCGCCCCCTCTCTTGTCGTGCGGGACGTGTGCGGTGGCGTTCGGCCCTCTCGTGCAGCGTGTGCAATTGAAAGTCCTCGCGACTGCACCGGTGCAATCCGGCCGGAGCCCCAGGTTTGCCGGGCGTGCGAGGTGGTGTCCGCGTTTGGTCGTTTCTCTTGGCAAGCTCATCTGGTGCCCCCCCAAAAAAACAGCAGCGGAAGCCACGGAAGCAGGACCATCGGGCTATATGACTACAGGGCTATAGGGCTATAGCAACATAGGACTGTAGGGCTACAAGGCAATAAGGCTATAGGGCTATAGGCCTATAAGGGCTATAGGGTTATAGGGCTATAGGGCGATTGGGCTATAGGGCATAAGGACTATAGGGCCAGAGGGCGATAGGGCTATTAGGGCTATAGGGCTATAGGGCTATAGGGCTATAGGTCTATGAGTCTATAGTGATATAGGGCTATACAGCTATAGGGCTAGAGGGCGATAGAGCACCCGGGCACCCCGGGGCACCCGGGCACCCCGGGGCACCTCCGGGCACCCCCAGGCACCTCCGGGCACCCCGGGGCACCTCCGGGCGCCGGGCACCTCCGGGCACCCGGGCACCCCCGGGCGCCCGGGCACCCGGGCGTGCGGCGAAAGTCGGCGGCAAGCCTGACCTAACCATACGGATCCGCTAGGGCCCCTGCGGGGGCAAGCTCTGATTGGGGAATGTCATTGTCTGGACGTCTGGATTGCCACTCCCGTTCGTCCAGCGGGCCTGGCATACCTGGGCCCTGAGGCTCCGCCCTCGGGCGGCCTCCACCACAAGTTCGCAACCATACGGCGACAGCCGCGGCCAGAGTGGGAGCAACGCCGCTGCCAACACTTGTGATCGTTTTCTGATTCGTTGTTTTGCCGATCGGCGCGTGCCCTCGCACCCCCCTCTCCCCCCCACCCGCCGTGGAGTAGACCTTGGCTGTTTCTGGGCGCCTGTTTCAGGCAGGTGGAGTCTCCCAATATGGGACGCACTGCTGCACACAGCCGTACTCAGCAGAGGTCCGGAGCCGGACCCCCCCCTCCTCCCCCTTCCGTCCAATGCCGAATCGCCGAATAAGAAAACGTTGACCTTACAGACAGATCAGGAGATCAGCGTGAGTTTGGGGACCTGCTCCCTAGTTCGCTAGTTGGAACGGCTGGGGGTGCGCGCGAGGTCCACTGCGAAGCCGTGTTTTTCAACTTATCTTCTATGGTGCACATGCGCTCATTGTCTTCGGCACACTCGTCCGTGGCATCCTGGTGCACACGCACCTTAGCTCGGAAATTTGCCTATTCTGATTGATGTGTACAAGGGGGTCCTGGGTACCGACGACCAAAGCAGAGCGGTTCGGAGAGGGGCAATTGTATGAAAACGTATAGAAGTTTTCGAGTGAGCACAGATGAGAAGGAGGCGGCGCAGGAGGATGAGGAGGGATGTTTCTGGGGCCCTATGCGAGTTTAGGGGGTTCTCGGCGGCTTTTGGGTCTTTGGGGAGGTATTGGCGAGTTCAACATTCCTTGAAGCTTTGGGAGAGCAGGTGGGGAAGTTGGAGGAGGGAGAGGAGAAGGAGGAGGAAGAGAAAGAGGAGGAGGAAGAGGACGAGGAAGAGTCAGTAGTTTGTTCTTTTACATGTCCCGATGTTTTGTGGGAGGTCTCGGCAGGAGTTCACGGAGGTGGAGGGAGTCATGACGGAGTGCACAGCGAACGCCGATCACATGCTGGCACACGTGCGGTTTCCGTCGCTCCGGCTACCCTATAGCGAGTTGAGAGGCAGGGTAGTGCGCGCCGATGCATTATCTCCCCCTCCTCTATCACCTCGTCGTTATCATCCTCCTTGGGGTGCAACTCCTGGGAGATCTAATTCAGCATCGGTGCTGGTATGTCCTTACTCGGAAACTTCGCCTAATCTGGAGGAGGAGGAGGAGGAGGAGGAGGAGGTGAGGAATAGGAGGAGGCGGAGGAGGAGGAGGAGGAGGAGGAGGAGGAGGGCGAGGACGAGGGCGGCGGAGGAGGAGGAGGAGGCGGAAGGAGGAAGGAGGACGGAGGAAGGAGGAAGGAGGCATGAGGACGGAGGAAGGAGAAAGCGAGAAGGGGGAAGGAGGAAGGCGGAAGGAGGAAGGAGGATGAATGACGGATGAAGGTTCGAGGACGGAGGAAGGGTGGAGGACGGAGGACGGAGGAAGGAGGAAGGAAGAAGGAGGAGGAAGAAGGAAGGAGGAAGGAGGAGGAGGAGGAGGAGGAGGAGGAGGAGGAGGAGGAGGAAGGAGACAGAGGAAGGAATAGAATAATGAGGAAGGAGGAAGGAGGAAGGAGGAGGGTGGAGGAGGAGGAGGAGGAGGGAGGAATGAGGAAGGAGGGATGTGAAAGGAGGAAGGAGGAAGGACCAAGGAGGAAGGAGGAAGGACCAACTAGGAAGGAGGAATGAGACAGGAGGAAGGAGGAAGGAGAAAGGAGAAAGAGGAGGAGATGGAGGAGGAGGAGGAGGAGGAGGAGTAGGAGGAGGAGGAGGCAGAGGAGGGATTGGCAGAGGAGGATAAGGAGAGGGCGGCGGAGGCGGAGACGGAGGAGGAAGAGGAAGACAAGGATGAGGAAGAAGAGGAAGACAAGGAGGGAGGATGAAGAGGAGGAGTGGGAGGAGGAGGAGGAGGAGGAGGAGGAGGAGGAGGAGGGGAGGAGGAGAAGAGAGGAGGAGGAGGAGGGGAAGGAGGAGGAGGAGGAGGAGGAGGAGGAGGCGGAGGAGAAGGAGGAGGAGGAGGAGGGGGAGGCGGAGGAGGAGGAGGAGGAGGAGGCGGAGGAGGAGGAGGAGGAGGAGGAGGGAGTAGGAGGAGGAGGAGGAGGAGGAGGGGGGAGGAGGGGAGGACTACTTAGAGGAGGAGGGGGAGGAGGAGGAGGAGGAGGAGGAGGAGGCGGCGGAGGAGGAGGGGGAAGAGAAGGAGGAGAAGAAGGAAGAGGAGGAAGGAAAGGAGGAGGAGGAGAAAGAGGAGGAGGAGGAAGAAGGAGGAGGAAGGAGGAAGGAGGGAGGAAGGATCAAGGAGAAAGGAGGAAGGAGAAGGATGATGATGACGAGGAGGAGGAGGCGGACCTCATCCTCCCCCCTCGCCGTCCTACATGTGGTAGTGGGGGTGGAAAATCTGCGCATCCGAAGGGGGCCAGTCGCAGCGGCCCACCTGGGCCGACCAGCGTCGGTGTGGGCAGACGCTGCGCTTCGGCGGCGCGCTCTCCTCGTCCTCCTTCTCCTCCTGCTGCTCCTCCTGCTTCTCGTCGTCGTCGTCGTCCTCCTCCTCCTCCTCCTTCGTCCCTTTTCCTTGTGAATAGCGCCTGCCTGTCGCACCCCGAGGCCGGTCGGAAGGGCGGGCCCTGCGTCTCACGTGAGATTATTTTCGACATTTAGAGCCTGAAGCTTCGAAACTGGCCGGAGTTTCACAGATGGAGGGCGGGCCGCTTCCAAACTGTGGCTCTCATTAGCGCCGCGCACATTCGTTTGTGAACAATTCAGGAGTTTCTCGGCTTGAGGATGGGTCGTTCTCAACATGTGGCTCTCGCCGTAGCGCGTAGCGCCGCGCTCATTCGTTCTTAAAGAGTGCAAGAATTTTCGCAGATTGAGGGCGGGTCGTTTCAATCTGTGGCTCGTGGCTCGCGCTTGACGCCGCGCGCATTCGTTTTAATCCTGTGCAAGGGTTTCACGGATTGAGGGCAGGTCGTGGTAGAGGCATTCGTCGGGCGAAGAGATCTATGCACATGCACCGATCCTGGCAAGGCCCATCCTTGATCCAAGATCGGTGCATATACATCTCCTGGCCAAGGCAGGGGAGCGTATGCACCGATACTGGGCTCAGGATGGGCCTGGCCAGAGTCGGTGTATGCGCATAGTTCTCTCTCATCCAATTCGGTTATAAAGGGGGCTGCGCCTGTCCGTATGTCCTTCGCAGGGCGGGGATAGCCAAGGGAGGCGGAAACCTCAGCGGCCAGGGGGCGAAGCACCGGCATCGGGCCTGTTCCAGTTGATTGCGCGCGCGGCGGACGAATCCTGCCCCCCCTCGCAGCGCGTGCTCTCATCGACAGGCCGACTGACGGCCACCTTAGTTGTCTCGCTGCGCCCGCATTGAAACGCAACACGTCCCGTGTTCAAGACGTCCGTGTCAATACGTTGCGTGTTGGCTCCACGTATGGGCCCACGTTTTGGCGAACGTATCGCGTCGGACCTACGCTTCCAGTCCACGTGTGGAGCTCCGTGTCAATACGCCACGTGTTGCGTGTTGCGTATCGGGGCAGCTACGACGGCCACGCGGCCAGGGCAGGGGCTGGCAGGATGTCCCCCCCCCCACTGGGTGGGAGTCTGCACAGTAGCGGTCTGGACCGTCTGGGCGCCGTCCCAGTGCAGGGCGGGCGGGCGGCTCTCGAGTCGAGCGAAGACTGATGGGCCTGTTTTCCACCACCACCACCACCATAAGTTGGAGGGGGAGGGGGTCCTCCTCCTCCTCCTCCTCCTCCTCCTCCTCCTCCTCCTCCTCCTCCTCCTCCTCCTCGTCCTCCTCATCCAACCTATGGTGGTGGTGGTGGTGCAAAACACGCCCATCAAAGGCTGTCAACGCCCTTCCCAGGACGGAGGCCTCATCGCCTTCGGCAGCAGTGTCATCGTCACCATCGTCGTCGATGACCGCAGCCGCTTCGAACCTTGGCAAAATTTGTGTCGCTCACCTTCGCTCAGCGCACGCTGGCCTAGAACACTGCAATAGCTCTACGGGTTGATGGCGGTTCGTTTTCAAAATGTGGTTCGTTGTAGCGCCGCGCATATGTGTTTAATCACATGCAAGAGTTTCGGTCATTCTCATGGTTAACCTATCAGAAAGGGTGTTTTCGAACGATTCAGGGTTGTCAGGGCGCAGCAGTTACGTTGATTCGCGGTGCTGAAGTCCCAGGAATGGTCTTCTGACACGATTGAGAGTCGTCAGGACGCAACAGTCAGCTGAATTCGTGACGTTGAAGTCCTGCGAGTGGTGTTTTGGCACGCTTCAGGATTTTCTCACGGTTGACTCCCAACGGAGCGTATCCCTCAGTGCAAGGGAATCCGTGTATGGGGCAAGTTTGGAGGGAGGGTGTATCCAAACATCGTTGATGAGTCTTGAGTATACATTGGTCTTCCTCTTCCTCCTTCTCCTCGTCCTCCAAGCGGGCTCAAGCAGGCCGCAGCCGCTGGCTCGAATTTCTGACGGTGGCCCGACGGCGAGGCTGACCCCAGCTCGTAGCCCTCGGAGCGGCCCGTCTCTGGTGCGGCGGCATGTTCCCTCCCCCCCCCTGCTTGTCGGGGGAAGGAGGGCGGTCCGCGTTCTGCGCCAGGTGCCGCTGCTGGCGCCCTTGGGCGTCTTCACCGTGCTGATGGGAGACGGGCGCACCGTCGCTTCCAGAGGGGGAGGAGGAGGAGGAGGAGGAGGAGGAGGAGGAGGAGGAGGAGGAGGAGGAGGAGGAGGAGGACGTGGATGAGGGGGAGGAGGAGGAAGAGGAGGAGGAGGAGGAGGAGGAGGAGGAGGAAACTGAGGAGGAGGAGGAGGAGGAAGAGGAGGAGAAGGATTATGGGGGACGAGGAGGCGGAGCCAAGATGACGAAGGGGAGGAAGAGGAGGTGGAGGACGTGGATGAGGAGGAGGAGAAGGTCGAGGAGGAGGAGGATGACGAGGCGACGAGGGTGGAGGAGGAGGAGGAGGAGGAGGAGGGAGAGGGAGAGGGAGAGGGAGAGGTGGGGGATGATGATGATGTTGATGACGATGGTGATGATGATGGTGGTGGTGATGATGATAATGCTGATGATGATGATGATGATGATGATGATGATGATGATGATGATGATGATGATGATGGTGATGATGATGACGATGATGATGATGATGATGATTTTGATGAAGATTATGATGATGATGCTGCTGATGATGATGATGATGGTGATGCCGATGGTGATGATGATGCTGGTGATGATGCTGCTGATGATGCTGATGCTAATGCAGCTGATGATGCTGATGATGATGTTGATGATGATGATGATGATGGTGCTGCTGATGCTGATGCTGATGCTGGTGATGATGATGATGATGGTGGTGGTGATGATGATGATGATGATGATGCTGATGCTGATGCTGATGCTGATGCTGATGATGATGATGATGATGATGATGATGATGATGATGATGATGATGATGATGATGATGATGAACAGGAGGAGGAGAGAGGAGGAGGAGGAGGAGGAGGAGGAGGAGGAGGAGGAGGAGGAGGAGGATGAGGAGGAGGACAAGGGGGGGGTGAAGAGGAAATGGACCAGTGCGGAGAAGGAA
>CAUYUJ010015019.1:155233-162733 GCA_963575745.1 Prorocentrum cordatum
TCCGATTGCATTCGCCAGTCGAAAACACCGGTGTTTGGCACTGGCCTGCTCTGATCATGCTTTTCTCGATGTGTGGGCAAGAGTTTCCATGCGTGCTCCAGTCACGGGCATCCCCGCAATTTGTCATGTGAATGTTCTGGCGTGCCTGAGCCCAACGGTGCCAAAAGTGCTCGGACTGCTACTTGCAAAGGGAAGCACGCCAATATGGGTAATGCCATAGTCGAGCGTGCTCCTTGATCTGTGGTGTTCTTCGGATGCAACTCCTGGGAGGTCAAATTCTGACTTTGCCCTGGTCTGGAATCCGGTCTAGTCCGGCTTAGTTCCGCGTTCTCTGGTTCTTTTCTCGCTTAGCCCGGCTGAGTCCTTTTTCATCCGCGGCCTAATCTTGTGCAGCAGCCTCCCAGTGGGGCTCGATTCTCCTTGATCCTTCCGACGAAGACCTCCCAGCAGTTGCCTCCTGCGTGTACCTTCCCCACGCGTGTGCTGCTCTCACAGCTCTTCGAGTTCGCTCGCGCGCCGTCGGTGGCGGTCTCGAGAGGCCCCTCCGCCAGCGAGGCCCAGCCCCCCCCCCCCCTCTCAAACTTGTTGGCGGGTTCCAGGCTCTCTGTTTGCACGGAGGGGAAGCTGGGCTTATCTGTGTTTTTCCCCTCCGTCGTTAGTTCGCCCGCAGCTCGAGGTGGTGAGCGCTGCCCGTGCTGAGACGACTCATTATGATCACTCGATTCTCCCCCCTCCGCCCAGTGCTGCCCGACCTTCAAGAGATGGTTGAGGTCTGCGAGGTGTCGAATTCTAGGGTGCTCGCGCTCCTTCTTCTCTCCTCTTCGTCCTCCTCCTCATCATCACCATCATCATCACCATCATCATCACCATCATCACCATCCTCATCATCACCATCATCACCATCATACCTCTTCCCCGTAGGTTTTCTTGAGTTTTAGGAGTACAGGAGGTCGTGAAAGGGGAGGCTTGTCGTGCCTTGTCTCGCACAGTTTTCTCTCGTTGCTGCTGTTCGGCATCCTCAGTTGCGATCTGCTGTTTGGGCGCGCCTCCGCGCGCGCGGCCGCGACGCCAACGTGTGTGTATGCGTGTGATTGTGTGTGATTGTATGTGTGATTGCGCGCACGTCTGTGTGTGAGAGAGTTTGTGTGATTGCGTGATGTGTATACATATAACGGCGCACCGGGTCCGGGGGCCCGGGGCCGGGACCTCGACCACAAATGTGCACCCCGGGGGGCCCGGAGGCTCGTCGGGGCTTGCCGGAGGCCTCCCCAGTCAGACAAGACGGCCCAAGAAGCGCCCAAGACGGCCCAAGAAACTTCCAAGAGGCCTCCAAGAGGGCTCCGAGATGCTGAAGATGGCCTCCAGACGTCCAAGGACGCCCCCAAGAGGCCCCAAGAAGCCTCCAACATGCGTCCCAAGAGGGCCCCTAGACGCAAAAATTGGCCCATTCCCTTCGTAAAACGTACATTTTCAACAAAGTTGTCTTTTGGGCTTTCCGACGTTACAGGACGGCCCAAGAGGCGCCCAAGACCGCCCCAAGACGGCCCAAGAAGCTTCCAGAGGGCCCCAGGACAGCCCAAGAGGGCCCCAAGACGGCCCAAGAGGCGCCCAAGATGGCCCAAGAGGGCCCCAAGACGGGCCCAAGAGGGGGCCCAGAGGGGGACCACGAACCGCAAGCTCGAGCCTTCCGCCCCAAGAGGCCGCCAGGAGGCCCCCAGGAGGCCCCTCAAGAGGCCCCAGGAGACCCCAGACGTCCAAGGACGCCCCCAAGAGGCCCCAAGAAGCCTCCAACATGCGTCCCAAGAGGGCCCCTAGACGCAAGAATTGGCCCATTCCCTTCGTAAAACGTACATTTTCAACAAAGTCGCCTTTTGGGCTTTCCGACGTTACAGGACGGCCCAAGAGGCGCCCAAGACCGCCCCAAGACGGCCCAAGAAGTTTCCCAGAGGGCCCCAGGACAGCCCAAGAGGGCCCCAAGACGGCCCAAGAGGCGCCCAAGATGGCCCAAGAGGGCCCCAAGACGGGCCCAAGAGGGGGCCCAGAGGGGGACCACGAACCGCAAGCTCGAGCCTTCCGCCCCAAGAGGCCGCCAGGAGGCCCCCAGGAGGCCCCTCAAGAGGCCCCAGGAGACCCCAGACGTCCAAGGACGCCCCCAAGAGGCCCCAAGAAGCCTCCAACATGCGTCCCAAGAGGGCCCCTAGACGCAAAAATTGGCCCATTCCCTTCGTAAAACGTACATTTTTAACAAAGTCGCCTTTTGGGCTTTCCGACGTTACAGGACGGCCCAAGAGGCGCCCAAGACCGCCCCAAGACTTCCAAGAGGGCCCCAGGACAGCCCAGGGCCCCAAGACGGCCCAAGAGGCGCCCAAGATGGCCCAAGAGGGCCCCAAGACAGGCCCAAGAGGGCGCCCCGAGAGAACCCCACGTGGGCCCAAGGAGGCCCAAGAGGGACCCAAGAGAGCCCCAAGAGAGCCCCAACATCGGTCACGCGGAAGAGCTCTCGCGTGACCGATGTTGGGCCCCTCTGTGGGCTCCTCTTGGAGCTCCGAGAGGAGCCCAAGGTGGCCCCACGAGGGCCCCGACGAGACCCCAAGAGGACCCAAGCAGGCCCAAGAGGGACCCATGAGAGCCCCAGCATAGGTCACGCGGAAAAGCCCTCGCGTGACCGATGTTGGGCCCCTCTTTGGGCTCCTCTTGGAGCTCCAAGAGGGGCCCAAGATGGCCCCACGAGGGCCCCGAGGGAGCCCCACGTGGGCCCAAGGAGGCCCAAGGAACCCCAAGATGGCCCCAACATCGGTCACGCGGAAGAGCTCTCGCGTGACCGATGTTGGGCCCCCTCTTTGGGCTCCTCTTGGTGCTCCGAGAGGAGCCCAAGATGGCCCCACGAGGGCCCCGTCGAGACCCCAAGAGGGCCCAAGGAGGCCCAATAGGGCCCCAAGAGGGCCCCAACATCGGTCACGCGAAAGAGCTCTCGCGTGACCGATGTTGGGCCCCTCTGTGGGCTCCTCTTGGAGCTCCGAGAGGAGCCCAAGGTGGCCCCACGAGGGCCCCGACGAGCCCCAAGAGAGCCCAAGAGGGCCCCAAGAGCGCCCCAACATCTCCTCTCCTTCCTCCTCCTCCCTCCTCTGCATCTTCCTCCTCCTCCTCCTTCTCCTCCTCCTCCTCCTCCTCCTCCTCCTCCTCCTCCTTCTCCTCTCCAGGGGAATGAAAACCAGAGGATAGCTCACGGAGAGCCCAAGCACCCTCTTGTTGCATCCATCTTGGCTTCCAGATGGAGCCCAAGAAGGCCCCAAGGAGGCCCCTCAAGAGGCCCCAGGAGACCCCAGACGTCCAAGGACGCCCCCAAGACGCTTCGCGTCACCAATTTCTTCTCGCAACGATTCCTGGGTCTGTGACTCGACAGAACCTAAGCGCGCGCGAAGCGCGCGCGTGGGTCTAGTATAGGTGTGTATGTGTATGTGTGCCATCGGTGGTCTGGGGCTCACGGTCGTCACTGGTAGCGGCTTGCCCGGAGCCCGACGGGCACCCGCCGTCCCGTCTCGTGGCCCAGTCTTTGAGCAGCCTTGAGCACGCCCCTCGCCGCCTCCCACCTGGGCACTGCGTGCCCCGCCTAGGGTCCGACTGTTCCTTTGCGCCCGCACGGCGCTACCCCCCCCGTCCGGCGGGGCCGACTGTGGCTCGCCGGCCTTCTGCACTGCCAGCCCTCTGCGCGCCTGGCCGCGGTCACCACTGGCCGCCGCCCGCGCTTGCCCGCCTCTCTCCGCCCCTCCGCCCCGCCTGGCGGACCCTCCCTGCGGGGCCGCCACCCCCCGCCGCGCCGTTGCACCTCTTCGGTGCCTCCTCCGCCCCCCCGTGCACCCGCGGTGCTGACCCCCGCGCGCACTCGGCCTCCCCGGGTGCTGCGCTCGCCTTTCTGCCCGCTTGTCCTGTCCCCCCGCCGTGGGGCCTCTGGTCCAGCGGCGCCCGCGGCCGTGGCGCGCCGCGCTGCTTGCGCCTTGCTCCAGCGGCGGCCGCGGCGTTTGTCCTCCGGCGGGCTCGCCTTGCCGCTCGCCGCTGGCCCCCGCGCGCCTCCTCCTCCCCCGGTCGCCCCCGGTGCTGCCGCCCCGCTCGCCATGGGTGGAGGCCCCTGCGCCGCCGCCTGGCTGTTCGGCCCTCCCCTCTCCGGGGCCCGCTGCCTCGGCCGCTCCCCTGACTGGCCGGCCCTCCCTTCCCTGCATGGCTTTCAGGCCAGCCCGCAGTCCTCGTGCCGGCTTCGCCGGTTGGCCTGTTGGTTCGCTGCTCCGCCCACCGCGGTCCCTCACCCATCTTCTTGCGCCTCGCCTCGCAGGTCCATGGATCTGGGCGCTCCGTATTGCTCCGCCTGCGGGGTCCTTCCCAGCTACCCCCCGGCCCCTCTCCCGAGGTGGCCTTCTCTGGTCGGTCTGTCGCCTGGAAGGTGGGCTCGACCTCGGCGCTCAACCGCCTCGCTGTGCTGCCCATCCCCAGCACTGTCTGGGTGTTTCCCCCCCGCCTCGCGCGGCTGCCTCTGGCTGCTGCCCTCCCCGGCTGCCCCGCGGCCGCCGCTCCGCAGTCCTGGCGCTGCCCCGCCGCCGCCTGGCCCCGCTCTGAGCGGGCCCGGCCTCTGTCTCCCCCCTGCCCGCGCCGGGCGTTCCCTCTCTTCTTCACGTGCATCGCGGCGTAATTAACATTTGTATGTCCTGCATCTGCTTCATCCGCCAGCGTAGTCACTCTGCCTAGCCGCCGACGCAAAAAGTGTGTGTGTGTGTGTGTTTGTGTGTGTTTGTGTGTGGTTGTGTGTAGTTATGTGTGTTTGTGTTTGTGATGGTGTTTGTGTTGGTGCTTGTGTTTGTGTTTGTGCTTGTGCTTGTGTGTAAATTTGTGTGTATGTGTGTATGTGGGGGAGGGGCGCGCGCGTATGTGCGTGTGTGTGTGTGTGTGTTTGAGTGTGCATGTGCGTGTGTGTGTGCTTGAGTGTGCATGTGCGTGTGTGTGTGTGTGTTTGTGTGCGTGTGTGGGGGTGCGCGTGTGTGTATATATATGTGTGTTTGTGTATGTGCGTGTGTGTCTGTGTGTGTGTGGGCGAGTGTGTGCGCGTGTGTGTGTTTGTTGGTGTGTGTGTGCGTGTGTGCGTGTGTGTGTGTGTGTGTGTGTGTGTGTGTGTGTGTGTGTGTGTGTGTGTGTGTGTGTGTGTGTGTGTGTGTGTGTGTGTGTGTGTGTGTGTGTGTGTGTGTGTGTGTGTGTGTGTGTGTGTGTGTGTGTGTGGGGGGGGTCGTGTGTGTGTGTGTTGTGTGTATGTGTTTTTGTGCTTACCTGTGTGTGTGGGGGGTCGGGGGGGGTCGAAGATTGGGGCTGGCAGAGTTGCTCTGCCAGCAGGGTGTTGCAGACTCCTGCTCCACATCTTTCGGTGTGTGTTTGCATGGAGCGTGCATCTCGAAGACCCAGCTCCTCTTGATGTATTATTGATATACCCTGGCCTTTCGTAGCGGTCCTGGTGGCTGGACTGTTCAGGAACGGGCAGACCGAGAAAGCAACACCCACATAGTGAGGAGTGGGCAATGTGTATTCGTCTCATTTGCATGCTGATTCTCCGCATTTCGATCGTCGCGCTGTCCATGCCCAGGCTCGAACTTGATCTGCTACATCAGACTATGGGTCGTTGGCAGCTGAGCGGTGCATCACCGAGAACATCTCCAGCCCAATAAGTTGAAGATTATACAGCATCTCGGTCCTGCTGCTGGTGTTCGTCCCTCCGAGTCCGACTCCGGCAGGTGTTGCATGTGCAAGGAATCGTTTCGGGTGCGATCAGCGGGCGAAGAACGGCATACAGTGGGGCCCCCTGCCAAGAAGCACCCTGTTCGCCTCCAGGGTGCCCTGGGTTTCTTGGGTGTCGGTGGTTTTGCGATGGAAAGAGTGACGGTCCCACATCCCAAATCAATGGACGTCCTGGGGCCTCAGGGTTTGTTTTCTTGTAGAAGGTTTCTTGTGGACTTGCATCCGCTGTAGATAAAACTTACCGCCATCGGGGACGCCTGTCCCCACGGCGACTGGAAAGTCTATGGCCACCGGTTGCCTCCGTAGGAGTAGAAAATTTCCCAGCCGCCTTGGCACAGGCGCCCCGATGACAGAACAGTTTCTTTTATTGCGGGGCTCGAGGATGTACACCACCACCGCCGCCTCCCTCGCCCCCTCGCTCGCCCCCTCCCTCTCCCACGAAAGAGGAGAGGAAGAGGGGGGAAGAAGAGGGAGGATGACTGGTGGTGGTGGTGGTGGTGTATGTCTTTTGGGCCCGCATTGATAGAGATTATGCTTGATCTTCTGGCGCGCAACAGTCGTTGCCGGGACCCCCCCCTTCTCCAGGTGCGTAGTGTGGCGATCGCAGCGCACCCCCGCCCCGATTGCGCCGAACCCCTTACCCATGGCATCCCCGCCCGGGTAACGACCGTTGTTCGAAATAATCAGAAATCCATGTGTCGCAGCGCCGTTTGTTCCGACGCGCGGCCTTCAGTCTTGGGGAGGGCACCTCGGTTACCAGGGCAAACGACGCCTCGGACGCAGTGGGCTTGCCGTGGGCTTGCCGCGGTGCCAGCGTCGTCTACTAGGGCGCGGGCGCAGGGCTTGCCGTGGGTTTGCCGTGGTGTCGGCGTCGTGCACCTGGGCGCGTCGAAAATAATCGATGCGGCAACATGTCATAGCGTTCTTCGCCCGCTAGAATCGGGGATCCTTAAGACTCGAATTCGCCGGAACTCGGGTCTGCTGCGCTTTTTGAAGAGCCCGTCCTGGATTTTGACGGTCTTGTTTCCGTGGGATGCCTGCAGCGGTCACGTCAGATTTCAGGTTGGGCCTCGTCATTTTCCTGGCGGCCCCGGCAGGCCAACCTGAGTCCCCCGACTCCGAGTCTTGTGTCTCCCCGCCAATGTTAGTCACGCTGGGAGAAGGTAGCGCGGATGCAAAGGGGCCGGCCTCGTTGCGGAGGCCTGGAGAGCATCTGCGCTACAGTTTGCATGTGCGGTCGCGCGCTCGCCCGCCTGGAAAACGGCGCCCGCGGGAGTGCCGCAGGGCAAGCGCAGGCTGAGGAGGGTTTGGGGGGCGAGGGGGGGAGGACGAGGATGGGGAGGAGAATGGGCCCAGGATGGGGATGGGGGGAAGGGGGGGAAGAGGAAGGAGGAGGAGGAGGAGGAAGAGGAGGAGGAGGAGCAGCTAGATGAGGAGGAGAAGGAGGAAGAGGAGGAGGAGACAGCTGGATGAGGAGGAGGAGGAGGAGGGGGAGGAGGAGGAGGAGGAGGAGGAGGAGTACGAGGAGGAGGCGGAGGAGGAGGAATAGGAGGAGACGGAGAAGGAGGAGACGGAGAAGGAGCTGGAGTTGGAGGAGTTGGATGAGCAGGATGAGGAAGGGGGGGTAGAGTGGAAGTTCAGAGGCAAGGGCACTGGGGAATTGGAGTGGGGGAGGCGGGGACGTGCATTCATGAGCTGGCGGTTGTGTGCCACCAAGAGCACACGTAC
>CAUYUJ010015019.1:165233-181472 GCA_963575745.1 Prorocentrum cordatum
CTTCTTTTCTTGCGTTTTTAGTTTGTCAAGAACCCCGAAGTGCAAAGCGGCAAAGACAACAAAAGACGCCCAGGGCGCTTCTTAGAAGAAGCAAGAAAAAGGAGGAGGAGGAGGAGGAGGAGGAGGAGGAGGAGGAGGAGGAGCCAGAGGAGCCAGAGGAGCCAGAGGAGAAGGAGGAGGAGGGAGGAGAGGAGGAGGAGGAGGAGGAGGAGGAGGAGGAGGGGGAGGAGGAGGAGGAGGCGGGGGAGGAGGGGGAGGAGGAGGAGGAGGAGGGGAGGGAGGAGGCGGAGGAGGAGGAGGACGAGGAGGGGGAGGAGGAGGAGGAGAAAGATGAGCCAGACGAGCTGGGAGGAGGATTCTGAGGAGGATGGCGAAGGACGAGGGCAGAGGAGGGAGGAGGAAGAGGAGGAGACGAGGAGGGCAGAGCAGAAGCAGGCGCGGGGGAGGAGCGCACGGGGGTTCTCTCGCCGGATCGGGGCGCGCCGGGGCCGACCGCCAGACAAGAGCCAGCTGGACATGACCTTCGACGAGCGGCAGCAGGCGGGCGGGGATGGGGCTCACGACGAAGGCGGCACACATACGACCCTGCGGCGGTGCTCTCCATGGCCGGCGACGACGGCGAGCACGGCGACGACGGTGACGCGCACGACGGCGGCGTTCCGTGATCGCCGGCGGCGGCGACGACGACAGCGACGACGGCGACGGTGCACGGCGGCGGCGACGACGCTCCGCGGTCGACGACGGCGCCGGCGTCGGCGTCCTCGTCTCCGGGCTTCTTCAGAGCCAGCACTGCGGGGCGCACAGGCCCAGGGCGCAAGGCGTCGACCCCTCGTCGCCCAGGCGTCGCCGGCGGGGCGGGGGCAGTCTCGGATCCAGTGTTTGGCCTGTCTTGGGGCCCTCCTGGACCGTCATTGGCTGTCCTCGCCATCAGCCAGGGCACCGTTTCTGACCACGGGGCGAGGAGTGCAGACGCTTCTCTCTCTTCCTCTCCCCTCACTCCTCCATCATTTCTCCGCGTCGCCCCTCCTTCCTTCACTGATCCCCCCTCCTCCCATGTCACATCCTCTCTCCGCCCACCTCCCTACTCTTCCCCCTCTTCCTCCTGCCTCCCCCCTGCCCCCTTTCTCCCTGTCCGCTGGCCTAGACTCGGGTAACTCGTGCTCGGGTTTAGTGCCTCGGGCAGTGCACCAGATTTCGGTGTAGCTTTGGGGCCAGCGTCCCCAGGCGTTTTGGATCCTCAATCTGAGGATAGCCTCTGGGCCTCTGAATGTCTAGCTAATGGACGAACTTGGCCCCCACGGAGTGTTTCTTTCTTTCTTTCTTCCCTTTCTCCCTGTCTCCCTCTCTCCCTCCTCCTTCCCCCCTCTCCCCTCCCCCCTCCCTCCCACCTCCCCCCGCAGGAGGGCGCCAGCTGCACGTCTGCCCCCCACCTCGGCCATGCCAAGCCTGGGCCCAGGCTCCGCGCAGGTGCTTCCAGAGGCTGCACTCCCCGATCCTCATCCTCCTCCCTATCCTCCTCCTCCTCCATCCTCCCTCCCTCCTCCTCCTCCTCCTTCCTCCTCCTCCTCCTCCTCCTCCTCCTCCTCCTCCTCAACTCCTCCTCCCCGCGCAGGTGCTTCCAGAGGCTGCACTCCCCGATCCTGGGCCCGTGGTGGGCCGTGCCGCGATCGGCGCGCGATGAGCCGCCGGGACGCTGCCGTGCGGCGCCGTTTCGTGCTTTCGGACAAGGCCCGCGGCTCCTCGGGCCCCCCACGGGTCCTCCGGAGGCTCTGCTCCTCGAGCTGCTTGGGGGTCCGTGGCGCTGGCTTCCCCTTGCCCCGCAGCGGGCGCGGAGGCCGCCCACGGCGCGCGCAAGGCGGGGGGCGGGCCAGGGCTCGTTTCGATTCCTCCGACTCGGATGGCTTCCGATTCCGACTCGATGCGATTTCGGATTCCGATTTGGGTTCCGCTTCCCCCCATATGGAGGCCTACCAGCCTGCCCTCGTCTGCCGATTCGACGTTTCCCGACTCGGCTGCCGACTTCCGCCGATCCGATTCATGCCGATCGCCGATCCGACTTCTCGATGGGCTCTCCTGGGAGGGCGGCGGGATGCGACGAGGCCGGCTTCTACTACCAGATCCGGCGCGCCTGGGACACCGCCCACCGCGAGGACCGCCCTCCTCCATCCTCGCTCACAGCGATGACGATAACGACGACAGCGATAACGATGACAGCGATAACGATGACGATCACAACGATAACTTAACAGCGGTCAATGCTTGTCTCCTGCTGTGCCCAGTGAGAGTACGTGAGACGGGATGGAAAAAGGCTCGTTGTCGTTGTCGTTGTTCGTTGTCGTTGTTTTCGTTGCCCTCCGCAAGGACCGCCCGTCACCCGAGTCAGTGGCTCTGGCGAGGGGGTGGCGGCGGCAGTGGCAGTGCCGCAACGCGCCCAGAGTCCAGCAACGCACGATGGTGCAAGCGCGACTTTGCTGGCTAATGGAGGAGGCTGCAGCACACCTCAACGATGTGCTGTCAACCAAACCTGCCGGGTGGGCCCTTTCCATTTTTCTGTGCACTTCAGCTTTGGCTTCGGCGTCAGCTGTGGGTGCACCGTAAAACGCTTTCGGTCCAGCTCACCTGAGTCGTTTCGCTCACATAGGTGCCTCCCCACTCCCTCTCTCCTCCTCCCCCTTCCGCCTCCTGGCCACAGCCTGGTTGCGCCTCCGGCGCGCTCTTCGAGAGCGCTCGGTGGTGCCAAGAGAAAAGAAGAGAGGCATAAGGCTTGAGGAGAGAGGGGGAGTGACAAGCTAGGAGCGCTCGCGCTACATCTGACATCCGTTCTCTCCCTCCCATCTCTCCTCACTGCGCTGATGTTTTCTCTGAACGCGAACGCGTTCATAGCTGACCTGGACCTCCACCATACACCCAATCGCAGCATTCGCAACTGGAAGAGGAGATCAGCGTACAGAGGAGGAGGAGGAGGAGAAATAGGCAGGTGAGCAGAAGGATGAGCAAGAGGAACATGAGGATGGTGAAGGAGGAGAACGAGGATGAACAGCAACAGCAGGAACTGGAGGGGAAGGAGCGGGAGGAGCAGGAGGAAGGACCAGGGGAAGGCAGAGGAGGGGAAACGACGGGGGCTCCAACGCTGAAAAAGGACTCGGATCCAGAAAAGATCCAGAAAGGTTGCCCGCGCTGGGGCGAGAGCGCCATTCTGAACGACGGGGACAGAGCGCCGATCCAAAAATGATGCGCTCGCCGTAGCATTAGCATCAATGCTAAACATTGGAGAGAAGCACATAAGATAATAACACATCGCCAAATTGCAAGCAACACAAGAAAAGCCCTGTTTGAAACTCGGGGGAGGGGTAGAAGGCCGGGCATCCTGAGAATGTGGTCAGGGGAGAGGGAGGAGACCAGTACAGTCAAACGCATAGTGAGGACGAGTGATTTTCCAAGGTTGCCCTCGCATCCTGGCCCCGCGGCCCATCCTTTGCCGCTGTTGCTGGCCGCGCCCCGCTCGCACAGCGTCAGGCTGAGGAGGCAGGGAGGATGAGGAGTGGGGGAGGAGGGGGGGCGGAGGAGATCGGGAAAAAGGGAGAAGGAAAGGAGGAAGAGGAGGAGGAGGAAGGGGGGCAGGAGGAGGAACATGTGAGCGACGCAAAAACAAGGGGGTTGTCTGCGCCGACATTTGCGCGTAAGCTGCCCGCGTAAGGTCGCGCGCAAGCGCCTTCGTCTCCAATGTAGCGTGCCGCGCTGGCGGCCCGCCCAAGTCGCCGCGTAAGGTCGCTATGTATCTTGCGCATGACCCGTTTTTGATCGTCGCTCGTGTGGTAGGAGGGTGGAGGATGGCGGATGAGCGGTGGCGGCGCGGATGAGGGACGAGGGTGAGCGAGGAAATGGGAGCCGGGATGAGGATTGGGAGGTGGGGCGGGCTGGATGGACGGGGGGGAGAAAGAGGGGGCAGCGGAGAAGGGAGAGAACATAACTAAGGAGAGAGCGCGGAGAGCGAGGAGGAGGAGGAGGAGGAGGAGGAGGAGGAGGAGGAGGAGGGGGATGAGGAGGGGGAGGAGGAGGAAGAGGAGGAGGAGGAGGATGGGGAGCCGGAGCGGATGAGTGGGGGTCGAGGAGAAGGAAGGGAGGGACGATGATCGGATGTTGATGGAACCCCCCTCCCAGACAAGTCGACTGCGGAGATCTGCAGCGGGTTCCTCGGCATCGGCATTCGACTGTCCTGGTGCAGTTCGCCCCGTCGATTTTGCCAACCGACGTGCGTCTCGCCGTATAAAGTCGCTTGATCTTGGACGTCAATGAGCTACCCCGCTGGGGTCCACTCGGAATGCGGTGCCGCGCGCACGTGGAGTGCCCCTGGCAACTTTCACGGAAGGGCGTTTAGCGAACGGCGGCTCCGTTCCCCCCGAGAGGAGAGGGAGCGGGGGGCGAGGGGGCGAGGGAAGCAGGGAGGGAGGATACCGAAGGAGAGGAAGCGGAGGGCGAGGAGGAGAAGGGGGAGGAAAAGGAGGAGGAGGAGGAGGAGGAGGAGGAGGAGGAGGAGGAGGAGGGGGACGAGGGGCAGCAGGAGTGAATGTGTCGGGGTCGAGGATGAAGAGGGGGCGGACGACGAGAGTCGGCGGCGAGCCTGGGAGGGAAGCGAGACGGGGCGGGCCTTCTCGGACGGCTCGGCAGCCTCTCGGCCTTCTGAGAAGTGGCCCGAGCCTCTTCCTTGAGACGCAGGACGCCTCTCTGGAGGCCGAAGGGCTTCTGAGGAGCCCCGGCGCCCTCTGGGGAGGCCCGCCCCCCTCTGCCCCCTCTCCTTTTTCCCCCCTTGCGCTCGCCGCCGAGTTCGGTTGTCGGGTCGTAGCTCGGGCCTCCGGCGGCCGCTCGGGACGAGCCGGGCACCCCTGGAGCGCACTCGGCGAGGCGCGGCTGCCGGCAAGCAACCCGATCGGCCAGAAACAAAACACGCCGAGAGCCGAGGGCAGCGCCCGCCAAGCCTCGAGCCTCGGAGTTTTCGAAGCCCGCTCGCCGCCGAGAGGGGCAAGCGCGGCGCCCCGAAGGAGTTCTCGAAGGCCTGCAAGTACAACACGAAGGAGTTCGCGATCGACACCAGCGAGGAGCCCGCGCTCGGCCGCCGCTCCGGGGGGCACCTGCGCAGAGGCCTCGGCGGAAGGCAGCGTCGAAGCCCCGGGGCCTGTCGTTCTCGAACTTGTGATCCAGAGGAGGAGGAGGAGGAGGAGGAGGAGGAGGAGGAGGAGGAGGAGGATTAGGTTAGGCGCGCCACTAGACCCGCCACCTCATGCAGGCACAGAGACCCCTGCACAACACGGCGAGCCCGTGGAATCTCCTCATCGATCCAGTCCCACCGCCGCACGTCGGCCCTTCAGGCGCGGTGGGGGCCCACTCCCAGGTGCCAAAGACGCGGGCACACTGGGGTTCACGACGGGCGACAGAGCGGAGCCCTTTGGGCTCGGCGGGGGCCCAGTCCCAGGTGCCAGAGTCGCGGGCACACTGGGGTTCACGACGGGCGGGCGCGCAGCAGCGGCGGCGTGGGACTCAGAAGGCGGAGGCCCTGCCTCCCCGCTGGCCGACGACGGGTTCAGCCCCTCATCGTCGTCAATTAATTCCAGTTCGATATGCCCTCCAGCGGGCTGAACGAATGCCGTGGAGGAAGAACTTGCTGCGAATACTTGTGGTAGTCCAGTCCGCTGCTCACTGGACGCAGTATCTCCGAAAATATGTCCACGGTCGAGCTGTACCTGGGGCTCGTCGTAGCCCGTCGTTTGAATCTGCGCTGCGTCCTGACCGCGTACAGAGTCAACTGCGCCCCTGCCCCTCTCGCTGTTTATCGCACGGGTGCACCTGGGGGCAGGTTGTAGCAAAACGTTCGGCGACTCGGCCCAGCCCCACACGCTGTTTACCTCACGGGTGCACCTGGGGGCTGGGACTCGCATTCTAGCACTACCATCATGGGCGCCTCCATGTGCTGCATGCCCTCCCGAAACTTGACGACGCTCGCATGCGGGAGGTGGCCCATGACTGTACTCTCGAACAGGCTGGACCAATGCCGTCGAGGAAGAACTTGCCGCGGATGTCATTCGTTGTCCAGACCGTTGCACTCTGGACTCGGTTAATTCGAAGAACTCCTCGAGGTCGTGCTGCATCTGGGGGTCGTCGTGTTCCTTGACCTGCGCCTGCACTTCCTCAAGATCAGGGACTGTGCCAACTCCTTCTGCCGTAGGGCCTGCCACCACAGTTTGCTCCTCCCGCAGCGCGCCACCGCGTGCTTGTGCGTCTTGATGTCCTGCAAGCCTTCTCGATACTCGGCGTCTTGTGTGTGTGGAGGTATTGGCACAGCAATTGGCGGTGGTGGTATCCCAAGAAGTTGCTGCGGTACGTGTGGAGCGAGAAGCTCTTGGTCGTGCATCTGCCTGACAAGCCTTGCACGTTCCGCTTCCAGCGCCGCCTTCGGCGGGCCCCCGTAGCCAGGATACCTTCCATCGCGAATGCGGTTCAATGCGTCCTGGCCGTTTTTTGCGACGGCTTCCTCGCAGGTTTCTTTCATTTTTTTGCCAACCGCGGTGCCGTATGCGGCGCATTTGGCACAGAACAGTAGGCCGTACTTCGTCCATTCGCTGACGGCATGTGTCGGGCATAATTTGCCATTGCCCATAATGCGATCACCCATTGCGTCGCAATTTCATTGGCCGTGGTAAAGTTGGCCTCGCATTGCGTGCCCACGAACTCCTTCAGGGCGTCCGCCGTAACGTACTGTCTGCACGCCGTACAACACCACTTATTATGATTATATTTCTTTAACTTGACCATGTCGTGCTTAGATTTCTCTGCCGTGACTTGATCCTTATCGCTCTTTACTTTGAGTCTGGCTGTGGACGGCCGTTCGGCGCACCGAGGATCAGCATCTGCATAGTCGGCCAGCGCTTGTCGCGCACGGATTCGCACATGGGCGCATATCGCATCCTTGTCGTCCGTTTGCGGCAGCGGTTGATGTGCCCTTTTCCCAGGGCGATTCTGTTGCCACCGTCGCCAGTGCGTCCGCGAAACCGTTGCCGACTGCGGAGATCGGGTTGACCACCTCTGCCTCGTCCTCATCCTGATGGGAAAGCGCCCATTCCACTTCGATGTGCCGCTGCTCGTTCTCCATTCTGGCTCGCTTGATGCGTGCCCATATATCTTTGGTTCTACCTCGTCCTGGGTCTCGAGCCTTGCCCTTGTTCCATTCGTTGAGCAGGAGGTAGTGGTCCGTCACATAGACGATATCACCAATAGTCTCTTCGATAGCGATCGCGAAAGCAGTGGGCTCTGCCCTAGGTGCCGTCTGTCGCCGCCCAGGTAGATCTGCAATCGTGCCCGCTGTCATGTTCCACGCGCCATCAATCAAGTTCATGGCAGCTGCCCCGATTCTGACCCTTCTGCGCCTGGGATACGCTCCATGAAATCCTCCCGATCCGTTTCCGACGATGCACAACTTCCTGCCAGGGACCCGCTTGCTCGACTGAACCGAACCTAACGTTGTCCTGCCTTCCGATGTCGGTGACGATGGGGCGTGTGAATTCCTTTGGCGGGATGCCTCGCAACCATAGCGCTGGGTTGGCATCCACTCCTGCCATTGCTTTCGTCAACAGTTAGTCTGTCTTCTCGTATGCGCCGTTGCCTTTGTTACAGGGACATGTGTAGATTCGATTGAAAAGGGTATCTGGCTGCTGTTTGCGCCGCCCGCAGATGTCGGGCTCGCATTCGCATCCAGCTTGAATGTGTCTGACTCATGGCCGTTGTCCACCTGTTACGACGACGTTGCTTGGAGCCCAATCATGCCATTCAGCCCGGTCAGCGTGCCTCCTCTGTTCTCTGCGGATGTGCCATACGTCGCCTCCGTTGCACAAATCTTCGCCGTGGAGGTGCGTGGCTGCTTGCTTCCACCTAGCCGCGCCCGAGTCGGTCCCAGGGTCTTCCAGGAGTTGGGTGTATTCAACGGCGTCCACGTTGCATCTGCCATGTTGGTCTAAACGGTAGCCGCCATTCGTCTACTGGGCGGGTCGCTTCCATGCCGCCGCTTGCACTGGTTTCCAGCCTGCTGTGATAAGTGTCCCCTGCAACGCAGCGACGGGTCCATGTGCCTTGTGCCACCGCTTGGTCCCTTCGCGCAGGGGAGTTCGTTGCGTCGGCGTCCAAATGTGCGGTGCTCGTCTGTGAAGTTCTGGGTGTAGTAGCCATGTGTGTAGCCATTCGCTGACCAACTGCCGTCGTGAAGAGATGCCTGGGTCTTTGAGATGCTATGGCACCGCCATTCTCGTAGATGAGCAGCGCCCTGGCCCTGGTCCCGCGGCCGATCGCGTAGCCATGCGCCGAAGGTGGAGCACCCGACTGGGTGCTATCCCCCATGCCTCGCGCCCGCGTGTAGCATGAGGCGCCGCGCCCGTCGCGAAGGGGCCCTTCGCGATCTTCGCAACTCTGGTGGCCATGCGTCGTAGCCGAAAGATCTTGCCTGCACGCGGTTTGGCGTTCTTATGCCTGGCTCTAGTGTTTTCCTGCGAACGCCTGCCCATGCCGCTGACGTCGGCGCCCGGGTCAACCATGTCCGCGTGGCGCTTGCAAGGGGGCCCTCGCTGTGCTAACCTTTTTCCAAATCCGTCTTCGTAGCTGAGGGTTCGAGGCGACCAGCGCGGTTTTCGGTGGAATCTTGAGGTTCATGCTTGCTGCTTGTTTCGTAAGCTCGTCCGCGAGCTCCGCCGTCTGGTGTGCGACTAGCTCTTCAGGGCCCTCGGCTCTGACCACTGCGTCGTCGACGCGCGCCCATAGCCCAGCAGTCTGCACGCGTTTTTGGGCTGCGTCAAGGAGAGGGAATACATGGATCGTTGCGAATCTGGCGCCTTGAGCCGATCCTGCTACGATGGGGCAGGCCGGGTCAATTCTGGCGCCAATCCAATCGGCATGCTCGAGGCGCCTCGGGCCCAGGAAAGCTTCTACCTCCAAAGCCATGATCGCCGGTGGAAATCCCAACTGCATGCCAGCATTGATCGACCAACCAAGATCTAGGGAATCATAAACCTGCTCCATGTCGGCTAAGAGTTCTGCGCGTGCGATTCCCATGGTTTGTCCTGTCGCGTCCAGTGTTGCGCGTAAAAGCACTGCCCGCAATGCTGTAGAAGAGCGTGTTCTACCGCTGCTGGCGGAAAACCGGATGGGGTCACTACCGGTTCGAACCCCATCCCCCCCCCCCCCCTCCGGAAAACCGGGGGTGGTCACTGCTGGTTCGAACCCCTCCCCCCCCCCCAGTTCATCATGAAAAAGGGGGGGGGCACTACTGGTTCGAACCCCCCCCCCTGGAAAACCGGGGGGGTCACTACCGGTTCGAACCCCCCCCCCTCGAAAACCGAGCGGGGGTGCGGACAGTGGTGGGGGCGGTGGTGGTGGGGACAGTGGTGAAGGGACAGCGGGACAGTGGTGGGGACAGTGGTGAGGACAATGGTGGGAACAGTAGGGACAGTGGACAGTGGTGGGGGCGGTGGCGGTGGGGACAGCGGCGTGGGGACAGTGGGAGGTGGAAGCAGTGGGGCAGTGGAGGGTACAGTGGTGGTTGGGACAGTGGTGAAGGCGGCGGCGAGGACGGCGGTGGGACCAGTGGTGGGAACAGTGGGACAGCTCAGTGGGACAGCGGAGGAGTCAGTGGGACAGTGGGGACAGTGGGGATAGTCGGGCAGTGGATGTCGCCGTGGAGAAAGTGGGGAGAGCGGAACCGTGGTGGGAACAGTGGTGGGGACACTGGGGACAGTGCGACAGTGGTGGGAGCACTGGTGGGGACAGTAGGGAAGGTGGTGGCACCAGTGGGGACGGACAGCGGTGGTGACGACAGTGGCGCTGGGAACAACAGTGGGGGATCTGGCGCGGACGGTGGTAGGGACGGAGTCGTTTGTTGGCGGGAGTGGGGGGTAGGGGGTGGGGAGGGGATCGGAACGGTAGTGACCCCCCTCACGGTTTTCAGGGGGGGGGGGGGGGTTCGAACCGGTTTTAGTGACCCCCCCGGTTTTCGTGGGGGAGGGAGGTGGAAGGGGTTTTGGAGGAGGGGGGGGGTGCCCAGGGGGGAAGGGGGGGGGGTCCAGCGGGGCGTAAGAGGAGCCGGGGAGTGGGATCTTGGGGGGGGGGGGGTGGGGGGTGGGGGGGGGAGGGGGGGGGGGGGGTGGAGGGGGGGGGGGGGGGGGGGGGGGGGGGGGGAGGGGGGGGGGGGGGGAGGTGGGGCGGCTCCGGAGGAAAAGGGGTGCGATTTTCTACAGTAAAGCGGCGGTGGATCACGCTCTCTCAATGCTGACGACCCTCTGACTGTTGTGTCCCAGTGATCCTCCAACTGCTGTGTCCATGCGTCGACAACACCTGACCGCATGCGGGACCAGATCTGTACCGTCATAGATGGCTTGCCTGCGATAGCGCCGATCGTGACGAGGATCTGTGGGGGCCGCATGAGGTTGCTTTCCGATGCGCGAATGATGTGCAAGTGCTCGATCTTGCCTTGGTCGGGGGGCTGCTCGGTTTCCAAAGAGGCAATGCCGTCGACTCCGCGAGCTTTCTTGATTCCCGTCCGTTCCGCGGCCGCGTTCAAGTCATGCAATCCGAGCTCGGGTAGCTCTTCAGGTCGAGCTCTTTGACGACATGACTGCAATGCTGCTTTGAGTGCTGACTGCCTCTGTGTTGTTGCCGTCCACTTGTTCGCTCCTGTGTCGCTTTTGTGCTGCATAATCTGTATAGGGTCCGCCATTGTCGTACCCGATCTCATCTCCTCCAGGCGAGTAGGCGGGGTATCATTTGTCCAGCGATGTAAGGCTCCTGGCGTTCTCTTCCACCTGCCCTGGGCCCAGGTGATAAAGCCCTTGCGCCCGTCCGCCATTGCCCGTCTTGCCGCCTCGCCAGCAAGTGCTGCGGTGCGTTCGATGACGTCGTCGCGCTCCTGTTTGACTGGGCTGAAGATGTCGTTCGCGTGCTGCTGCCAAAGGTTGCTGACACTATGCGCTTGCTGAGCTCGCCTTAGAAAGTCTTGTCTTCTTTCCGTGAACTGCTCGGGGCCCTTCTTGTTCTTGATCAGGTTGTTGATCGCGATCACTCGTGCCCTCTGGATTGTGAAAGTGTGGCCGTCCTGGTGCTGCGGTGCTCGTTTTCCATTTGATGCCGAACTCTTTCGCCCTGCCACTGTAGCCGTCTCGCTGATCCCTTGGTACTTCCGAGTGTTCTAGCACTGCGTTCTCCAAAGTAGTTACCCATCTGCCGCAGAGAGTTGCCGTGTGCTGAGCAATATGTGGTCGCTCCCGATACGCTTGCGATCGCCATCGTTCGTCTCGTATGTATATCTCTGGTGGGGCCTCTGTCGTATGAGGCCTGTGAGCGGGCGTGGGAACGGGCGTCGGTTCGCGTTGTCCCCAGGAGCCCCCGCTGGGGCCGTTGTTCGAAGGCCCAAGAGTCGGGGCGAAACGCTGCTTCAGCCAGTTATCAGTAGGCGCAGCGGGGGGGAACGGTCGGGCCTCCTGGCCAGGCGGTTCCTGGGACCTGGGATCCAGTTGTGGTTCGTGGCGACGGTTCGGAGCGGCGTGAGGCCAGGATCCGATGTTAGACAGTCCCAGTTTGGCGCACTCCCACGTGTCGCCGGTGATCGCGAACGGTTCCGCCGTAGGAGGAGACGCAATAGGATCGACCTCCTCACTCACCAGGGATCTGTTCGGAATCGCTGTCCCAGGGTCTTGAGGAAGCGAGTCGAGACCATTGCTGAGTTCAGGTTCCAAGTCCGCCCTTCGTTGTAAGTACTTGTCCCCCTAGTTGCTTCTCTTGCTTCCGGGGTCTCGCTGTTGTTTGGCTCTATGTGTGGTAAGTAACGCTTTGGGGAGATCGGGGGTGCGGTGCCACCATCTGTGCTTTTTGCTTGCCACCTGGATGTTCAACCCGCAATGCGTAGCCGAAGGTACTGCCAAGGCCTTCGTGATGGTGAGCGCTTCCTTGTAGACAGCGGATGCCACTCCGTAGTCGTAGAGTGATCCTTGTCCTTTGTCGCAGGTCACCTCTTCGGGGCCTGTGATGATCTCACCCTGCATCTGCTCGATCCAGCCTGACATGAGTAGCTCAGTCGGTAAACAGTGCCAATCTGCAAGTACGAGCCAAGTATCCTTCTGCAACCTCACGAAAGCCGTGAGGGCGGTCATGATCTTCCGATTACCCCCAGTAAGCTTCAATGCCGGCTGTAGGTATGCTGCGATGAGGGTGAAGTTACCCGTGTTGAGATGAAGTACCATGGGGGCGAAGCCGACGAACGCCGCGTCGCCCTGCTTGCCATACGTTACTTTCCAATGCTCGAGGGATGTAGCTCGTATGTGTGTCCGTGTTGCGATCACTTCGCCTGCTGATAGCCCACTGAGAGACTTACCACTCGGAACTGCGGGAGCGATCGCTGCTTTCCGACCCGCTTTCTGTAAGAAATTCTTCATCGTCAATATATGGCACTTTTGTGCGTCTCGGCGAATGCTAGACAATCGTATTATTTGCTGCTGGGACCTTGCACAACAGTTGGTATATGTGGTCCCCAATCCGTGATATTGCTGAAAAGGGTGGTGCACGGTTCGGTGTCTGGCTCCGCGTGCGTGTCGATGTCGGTGCACTCGGCCTTACTAAAGAGCCTGCCCTGCTCGCTGCAGCCTTCCCATCAGTCTTCGCCTTCTGCTATCCAGCGCTGGCTTGCTCCAAGGCTGGCTGCCTGGTTGGCGTCGCGGATATTCTGCTCCTCATCGTTTTGGTTGAGCGGGCTGCCCGTGGTTGCTGCGCTGCTGCCAGAACCTGGCGAGGTATTTGCCGCAGGTGCCGTCGCCTCTGGTGCTGTAGCTGGGCCGTTTGCGACTCCGCTCCTGTGTCCATTGTCTTCTTCGCCGTGCACCTTCCGCTTCTTCTTTCGAGCTGCCATAGCCGACTTTGTTTTCTCGTGGCTGTCCTCGCTGTATTTGAACTTTGCTTGCAACGTACCCATCTGTTCCTGCTGGAACTGCTCGAGCTCTTTCTTCCACCGTAGAATACTTAGCATCTCCTCGGGTGTGACGTCGCAGTCTTCGAGGCCCCCGAACAGCGTTGCGTCGAACTCGAACTTGACCTTGAGCGCGCCGCTTCCAACCTTCTCTTCGGGCTTGACGACCTCGGTGCCCGATTCCGCGTTTGCCAGAGCCAGAGCTTCCCACTGTTGCTGCAGCGTCTGTATTCGTTGCTGCTCAAGCTTGGCCATCTACTCCTCTTGGTCGTCCATATAGAGTTGTGCGTCGATGGGCTTCCTCCTCTATTTGCCGATGCGGTGATGGATGTCCTTGAGCGCCCTGTTCGCGTCGCCAAGCAGCTGTGCCCCCGTTCGCGGCTTCGGAGGTGCTGGTGCTAACTTGGCTGCCACTTCTGCTTGAGCCTTGCGGCGCAGCGTGTCCATGGCGGCTGCGATGGTGGGGTCCGTCTGGTCGCCATCGCCTTGGAAAGACGCCAAACTCGCGATGAGAGCCTCGGTGGATGGCGGGTCAGGGATCTGTTCCGCCTCGTTGTGCTCTTCCTTGTGGTCCTAGTTCCACGTCTTGTAGCTGTTGCGTTTGCGCCATGGCGCTCTCTTCGCCCAGCCGCGCCCGTAGTTTGACCATCCAGTTTGATACCTCTGATTCTCCGCCCATACTCCAGCCAACGGTGGTGGTGTTCCGATGGACGGCATGAGCTTGGCCTTGCAGTTGTAGCACTCCGTCTTGTTGGCCCATTTCCATTTGTAGCCGCACGACTTGCAACTGATGAAATTCGTGTCTGTCGCATTGCCGAAACCCATGCTGCGCGAGAGGAGACGAGAGTGCTCACCTGCGGGCAGCAGGAGGCACGGGGTGAGTTGAACAAAACTGTCGGGCTTGGGAGCCCTGGCACTGGCCGCGGACTAGCGGTATCCACTCGTTCCCCTGTGGAACAAGGCATCTTGAGCCAAAATGGCTACGGAGGAGGAGGAGGAGGGGAAGGAGGAGGAGGAGGAGGAGGAGGAGGAGGAGGGTGAAGGGAAGAGGGAGGGAGGAGGGTGGAGGGAGGAGGGAGGGAGGAGGGTGGAGGGAGGAGGAGGGAGGAGGAGGGGCACCCGTACCCCACCGCGGCGCGATCAGAAGCACGACGGACGTTTTTTGCAACTTTCTGCTGGGGGGGGGGCATTTCCGTGCGCCTGGCTGCTCAGGCTGACAGACCGGTCCACGGGAAGGCGAGATTTGCGGGGGTCCACGCTGTGAAAAAGAGTCGCGCTGTCGGGGAGGAGAGGGTAGTTACAGTCAAGACGCCGAAATATGGACCGCTTTGAACTCAGGAGGGGCTCGTGTTGTCGGGCCGCTGCTTAGATTTCTGTCGTGGGACCGGTTTGATGCCTGGGCCCGCCACCGCCAGAACAAAGCTTTTCGTTCCTTCGCATGTAAGTAGTACGACGGCTACATTTAAGGGGACGAGGTCCGCGCTCTCGTGCTCCTAACCTTTTCTCTGCCTTCCAAGGTATCCTTCGTCGCCACGGACTACCGCGGCTGGGAAACATGCTAGCTCGGGAGTCGGATTTGGCCAGGCCTCCGACGTTTTTTCTGTTTGGTCCGATGGTTTGGTCCGATTTCGGTATCCTTGGAGGTAAATGAAGATCTTCATCTACCACCCCCCAGGATGCCGAAATCGGGCCACCCTAAGATGCTGAAATGCCGAATCTCCTTCCACCGCCCAGGATGCCGCTCAGGATGCCGAATCTACGGAAGGTTCGCGTCGTGTCGAGCGGCGGCGATTCCACCGCCCGCGTTCAGCGCTGAAATGCCGCCGGCGACCCAGAATCGGTCGGGTAGCGGAGGGGAGAAGAAAGGGGGCGTGGTTGTCGGCGAAAGGGGGAGGATTTAGAGGAGGAGGAGGTGGAGGAGGAGATGGTGCTGACGCTACGAGCGTGTGCGCTCGGCAGCCTGCGCAAGAAAGAAGGAGGAGATGGTGGAGGAAGAGGAGCAGCAGGAGGCGTGGGGGAAGGTGGAGAATGGAGGGGGAGGGAGAGGAGGTGGGAGCAGGGGAGGGGTGAAGGCGGCAGGATGCGGTGGGCATGGGTGAAGTGCGGCAGGGTGCGGTGGGCGTGGGAGAGGGAATGGGGTGTGATTGGCGGCGAAAGGAGGATGCTGCGGATCTTCTGCTGCTCACGGCTGCCCTGCGCTGGAGAGAACACGGGACGCCTGTCCGCTCAGATGCAAGATGTATATTGCCTACGAGATCTTGCGGTGCGCCAAGAGGAGGAGGAGGGAGGCGGAGGAGGAGGAGGAGGAGGAGGACGAGGAGGAGGAGGCGCAGGAGCAGAGCATAGGAGCAGGAGCATGAGCATGAGCAGAGCAGAGCAGACAGAGGAGTAGCAGGAGGATGAAAAGGAGGAGGAAAAGGAGGAGGAGGAGAAGGAGAAGGAGGAGGAGGAAGAGAGTGGAGGAAGGAGGAGGAGGAGGAGGAGGAGGAGGAGGAGGAAGAGGAGGAGAAGAGGAGGTGGAGAAGAGTCGGAGGAGAAGAGGAGGTGGAGGAGGAGGTGGAGGAGGAGGAGGAGGAGGTGGTTCGATTTCTCCTCCTGGGCCCCCTGACGGCGTGTGCTTCCACGAGGTACCGCGCGAGGCCCAGGGCTTTTACATACCGTTCGATCCGTGCCATCATTTGCTGCGTTGCCACGACTGCGCCAGAGGTGCCCGCAGGCTTGGTGGCGGGTGTGTATGTTTTTTTGTTGTGCGCGTGCACTTATCATCATCACTCACCTGTTGCATGTTTAATTGATCACGCGTCGGTCTGATCCCGTCATGTGAGGGCGCTAGAACGCTGGAACGCCAAGATGAGGTAGGATATTCGGGTGGCAGACGGAAGCGGAAGGGGACAGGAGGTTGGGGAGGGAGGCCGAAGAACGGCCAGATGTCAAGTCGACACTGTGGGGCGGCAAGGGGACAGGGTGAAGCGATGGCGGGAGATGATGAAGGGACAGTGGGGAGAGCCTGGGGGGGGGGTAGACGAGGGAGGATGCAGGGGAGAAGCGGAGCGAGGAGACTGCGGCTGGTAAGGCCCGTCCTCGACCTCCTGCCGCGACCAGAGGCCTGCGGGCCCTTGGCAGAGGTCTCCGCGGAGGCTCCCACGGGCGCGAAGGAGGCCCCCCGACGGGCCCGGAGCCTTTCTGAAGGGGCCCCAGGACACACAAATAAATACACACAAATGACAGGATTCCCCATATTTTTCGATACA
>CAUYUJ010015019.1:181572-231572 GCA_963575745.1 Prorocentrum cordatum
TCCTTTTCCTTCCTCCTCCCCCCGTCTCTTCCCTGATTATTCCTCCTCTCTCCCCCCCTGCGCCCCCTCCGTTCTCCTCCCACCTCCTTTTGCCTCTTCCCTCATCCTTCCCCTCTTCATCCTGGGAGGACCCCCCATCCCCCGGATAATCATAGCATTGGTCTGCAGATCCACAGTTCCGTGGATAGCATGATGCTTCACTTGCGGTGCTCCGCGGATCCAATTTCTCCTGCGTCCCGCATGTTAATTATTATTATATACTCAGTCCTGGGAAATAAATGGATCCACTGTTGTTTCACGCACAGGAAATTGGATCCGCGCAACACAGAAATAGGATCCACGAAACTCTCCCACACCCGAAAAGGGATCCAATTGGATCCGTTGTTGTTGTCACATGTTAGTCCAAGAGGAAGACACTTTCGGCCTGGGGATGTAGCCTTGAGATCCCCTGGAGAATTCCGAGGAGGGGCGGCGTCGGTACGCTCTGCTACACCACACGTAGGGTCAAAAAACAGTGAAGTACTGCCCCGCCCCCCCAAGCTCGCAGTTGGCACGAGCGGAGAAGACCGCAGTCGAAGCGCAACTCACCCAACCAAACGCCAACTCTGATCACTGGGAGGGGGCAGTGGCAGATGAGTGGGGCATGGAAGTCCGCCAATATCCTCCGTGGATTGTAAAATTTGGGAGATGCCGAACAAATAATTATAACAACCGCTATAAATATAAACTGTCGGCGCGGATCTGGTTTTCTGTCCCCAACCTCCTTGGTTGGGTATTCATTTTGAATAGAGCACTGCGGTCTCCAACCCTCCTCCTCCTCCTCCTCCTCCTCCTTCTTCCGCCTCCTGTCTCCCGCTCCCCTCTTGTCTCCTCTTGCTTTGTGCGGATCTCGCCATTCCTGGGGGGCTGCGATCTGCAGAACTGTCGCCACTTTCGAGGGCTGTTGGGGAGGCCGTCCCTGGGAGTCTGCGACCTGCGACACTGTCGCCACCTTCGAGGGCTGCTGGTGCGTCCTGCGGACTGAGGCACCGCGGGTATCTGAGCGGCACCTCGCCGTCCCTGGGGGGGCTGCGATCTGCGACACCGTCGCCACCTTCGAGGGCTGCTGGTGCGTCCTGCGGAGTGAGGCACCGCGGGGATCTGAGCGGCACCTCGCCGTCCCTGGGGGGCTGCGATCTGCGACACCGTCGCCACTTTCGAGGGCTGCTGGTGGGTCCTGCGGTCGAGGCACCGCGTGGATCGGAGCGGGACCTCGCCGTCCCTGGGAGTCTGCGACCTGCGACACTGTCGCCACCTTCGAGGGCTGCTGGTGCGTCCTGCGGACTGAGGCACCGCGGGTATCTGAGCGGCACCTCGCCGTCCCTGGGGGGGCTGCGATCTGCGACACCGTCGCCACCTTCGAGGGCTGCTGGTGCGTCCTGCGGAGTGAGGCACCGCGGGGATCTGAGCGGCACCTCGCCGTCCCTGGGGGGCTGCGATCTGCGACACCGTCGCCACTTTCGAGGGCTGCTGGTGGGTCCTGCGGGCTGAGGCACCGCGGGGATCTGAGCGGGACCTCGCCGTCCCTGGGGGGGCTCTGGAGAGCTGCTGTGGGATACGTTAGGCGCAACGGGCGCATGGCACAACCAACGGGGGCGATTTGTGAAACAGACCATCTGCCGGGCGATGGCCATAACGTTGCGCCTACACGTATCCCGCGGGGGCTCTCCAGAGCTGCTGTGGGAGACGTTGGGTGCAACGGTGGAACAGCCCACGGGGGTGTCTTGATATTACGTAGCCCTTAGATCTTGACCGGGGGACTGCGAGCCTGCCGATTGCTGCTCGCGAAATCAGATGCGTCCATGTTACGTCATCGCCCCCGTTGTAGCAATCCCGATGTACTTATGCCCCGCATTGCGCAAGGGTTGGGTACGTCGCCATTGTAATTTCTTGTTCGAGAGCAGCAGCAATTCATGGCTGGCGGCACGTGCGGGCCCAAAGGGGGGGCGGGGACGCATTGAAATAAGCAGAGGCGCCATGAAATCTGGGGAAACCTCATGGCCCCCGCCATGATATCCACCACTCCCCTAGTCATCACCCCCCTCTTGGTCGCCCCCGAGAACTCGGGAGATATCGAGCAGGAGCAGGGGAAACCGCGGACTCGGGCGGCGGCCGTCCGCCACCAGCGCGCGGCACTAATTTTTGGCAACAGGGAAGCTCCGGAGACCCCGGGGGGTCCCTGGAGGAAACGGGTCCTGTGGAGGCTCTTCGCTTACGTCGGGCACGTCCTTCTACAGGCGGATTTTGGAGGAACGCTGAAAAGTAGTCAAAAATATTCAGAAATTGGTTAGAACATACTCGAAGAAACATCGTCCCCAGATCATGTTTTGACCATTTTTGAATCTTCCTCCTGTAGAGGGACGTGCCGGACATAACTCTTCGCCCGTCTTTCCTGGCCTCCCAGACCCTCCACGGGTCCCAAGACCATGAGAGCACGGCCAACGATGAAGGTGCTGGTACATGGGAAAGCCCTGGGGTCCAGGCCCTAGTTGGCTGCGGAAACAAGAGGGTCGGTTTCCCACCGCTTCCGAAAAAATGCCTCTTCAAAACGGCAATGGTACAAAGACGAAGATCGGGAACGGAACGGCAAACGACGGCACCGGGATTGGAACGGGAACCGGATCCGGCAAGACACCTGCGACTGTGACCGGACCAGGCAAAGAGCGGCGCCAGAACCAGCAACAGAGCTGCAAAGCGGAGCCGAGAAAAGACCGACCCTCCGCTTCCAGGGCCAGGCAAGGTCCAGAACACGTTTCCCCCTGTCAGGACCTGATGGGGCAACCATAGGAGGGGATTGGCACGTGGGGGGGGGGAATCATCGAATGGGCCATTGGGGGTCGATGCGTCCCCCCCTGTGCCTATCCCCCCCCATCGTCGCAACGCGGCAATCACAACTGCAGATGGTTTGGTCCTTCGCGAAAATAATTTGCAGTCCCGAAAATGGAAACTGGCAGTCCCGAAAATGGAAACAGGCAGTCCCGGAAGGTGACTCTACCATGCCGAAACAAGCCGAAAAGGAGGAGGAGGAGGGAGGGAGGGAGGATGAGGAGAGAAAGAGACAGAGAGAGAGAGGACCGAGAAGCGTGTTGCCTTACGCGGCCGACAGGCGGCTGGCAAAGGACACGGGCCGTACAAGCACGTGTTAGCATGCCTCTCTCTGTTGTCTGGTGGGGGGCTCTATCGTGATTCTGGGGACGGGCCCTCCCCCTTGGGAAACGACTGCCCATGATGCTGCTCTTCGGCGCCCCTCTTCGGCCCCAGTGCGGCTCCAAGGCGGCGCCGCAGACTGCCCCAGAACGACCGCAGGACGCCCCGCGCCACTCCGAAGGCTGCACAACAGGTCCCCATGGGCTGCAAGGTTTCCCCTAGATGCCCCAAAAGCCCCCAAGTAAACACTCCAAGAGGCCTCCAGCGAGGCCCTCGGAGGCGAAACTACTCGAAAAGCGTGAGCGACATTACGTTCGCTTCCGAAGCTCTCTGGCCTCAGACCGCATTTAATCGGCTGCAGTGAACAACACCAGGAACCCAAGAGAAACCCTCGAGGCAACCCGACACTGCCCAGGAGCGCCCGAAGGCAGCCCCGAAAATCCCCGAGGACCCCCCAAGAGGGCTCCAAGACGGCTCCAAGACCCACCAAGACATATCAAGATGATTCAACTGAGATCCTCCTCCTCCTCCTCCTCCTCCTTCTCCTCCTCCTCCTCCTTGATGTTGTTTGGACGGCGCCGTCTCGGATCCGAGCTGCGGGCGGGCTACGCGGGGGCACGGGCGAAGCCAACTGCGGCACGGGAGGCAAGGACGACCGGAACGCACGAGAGACACTGCGCACGGCAGGGAGGGCCCTCGGGCCGCGAAGCTCGTCCGGCTGTGCGCCAGGGGGGGGATGGACCTCATGGGGGATATGCATCGACCTCCCGTGGCCGACCCTGCCCAGCAGCGTGCGGAGTCGCTGTCCGGGGGCCAATCGCCAGTGTATCGGCGATGTGTCGCAGGTCGATGTTCCGCCCCCCCCCCCCTGGAACCGGCGCTGCCCCTTCCGTTGCCACGCACCCCGTGTCGCCCACGGGGCACGAGAGGTGGCAGGGCAGAACGGCCACGGCAGCTCGCCGCACTGAACAGCCGTTTAGCTACGCCACGAAAATCTTTGCACGGACGCCCTCCGACGAACTTTGAGTGTGCCGTCAGGGACGGTGGCGGCGTAGAACGTCGCTGGCTCTCGATGGTGATCTATATACACCGCCACCCTCCCCTGAGGCGCAGGAAGAATCCATTGGAGGGCGTCTGTGTATCTGATTCTGTGGCGGAAGATGTTCAATTGAGCCTTGTCAGCCAAGACTTGCCAGACTCCGATCCGCTCCCTCCATCCTGGTGAGCTGCTGCGCTGGCACGGCACGGTGGCCACGCTTCCGGGAAGCACCTCGACCCCGCTCTTCGCTCTCACGGCGTCCGAATTCTCCCGGGCCTGTCCCAGAACGCACTCCGACCAGGATTTCAGGGCTTTAGGCCTCCTAAAACGTGTCCGAGTAGATAGGGTCAGAGGGTCGCGCCCCATCGCCGATGCATCGCCGCGACATCGGCGTGGAGAATATCGAGGTCCATGATCGAGCCGCATCGCCGATGCATCCGCAATGCGGCGCGAACCTCCGACCCTATCGACTCTGACCCCATCTGGGAGGCAGACCCAGCCGTGGCAACGCGAGCTTTCCAGGAGAGAGAAGACAACAACTAATCGAAATTACTTTCCCGTACCTGGAAGATACGATTTTCCCGATCTGCGGGCCCATGCCTATTGTTCCAGAAGGGTTGAAGCTCGCGGAAAATGTCCACCTTGAATTGTTCGAGACGATGGACGTCGTGATACAATCTAAGACGAAACCTGGACGAGGATCAATTCGGGTGAGAATAAATCGAGAAACTCAGGCGGCTCTGGAGGATGTCTCGGGCGCCTCGGCTTTCTCGGAGCGATTCGGAACGCTCTGAGAGCCTTCTGGAACGCTCTGGAACGGAATGATCCTCGTCCTGGCCCCGTCCAACAATCTGCTCAGCACCAATTTCCGGATTCCGCCCAGGTCCAACCTGACCATTTTTTTTCAAACTGCGTCCAGCCGTGGCGACGAGAACCTCCAGAGAAGCACCCTCGAACTCGTCTCGACACGAGCCTCTCGACTCGATCGGTCTGTTCGACTGAGCTGAGGGGAAACGGCAAGGGTCAGGGGGGCGTAAGACCGGGGTACAGGGGACTCGGAAATCCCCGACGAGGTCGTCAAAAAAATGACGAGGCCGAGCCTGCATTTTGACGAGGCCTCCCGCTGCAGACATCCCACGAAACTCCTCCTCGTCAAAATCCGAGGCGCGGTCGTCAAAAAACGATGGCGAACCCGAGTCCTGGTAAACCCGGGTCTTACGCTCCCCCGAAAGGGGGGAGACATCGACCTGGACTCCACGATAGATTGCCGATGGATCGGCGTGAGGCCCCCGATAGCGAAACCGCACGCTCCCGGGCGGGGTGGGCCATCGGGCCCCCACCGGCGATCACTGGGCGACTGGGGACCAGGAACGATCAGATCATCCCCCCCTGACTGGGTAGTCGAAGCCAATCTGGCGCCAATCTGGCAGGCCCAATCTGGCAAACGGGGGCAATCTGGCGAGGGAGCCAACGCGAATCCAGTCTGGCGAATAACCCAAATCATCCAGTTTGGCCAGGCCAGATTGGCCCTTGGGGCCCAATCCAATCTGACAGTCTGGCCTTCGACTACCCAGCCTGAGCCATGCCCATGCATTGTGGTTTTCGGGTAATGCTCGGGCCTCCAGAGGCAGCTCGGGACGATCAAGGCACCCCGGCACGGGGCGCGTTCGGCGAGGCGCAGCTGCTGGAGCGCATCCCGAGACTTGACAACCACCGAGATCCGACAAGGACGCCGGAAAAACTCGAACCTCGCAGACTGCCCCCCGACGTTGCCCCTGATGAGCTTCTCCGGGGCGCCACCGACCCGGGTCAACCCAACCCCAGATCGGCCAGTCGCGAAGCCTGGCCAACTGGCCATCTCTGGCCATCGCTCGGACGTCCATTCCCTGTGTTTTTTTAATCGGTTTCCTGCGTGTTTTTGTTCGCCAAAGGATCAAGGATGCTCCTCGGTGGTCCTCGCCGAAGGAAAAATGCACACGTCCGAGCGATGTCGGGAGCGGCCAAGAAGGGGGTGTCCAAGAGGGGGGGGGTGCAAATCATGACCGGCGGCATGTGCGCGGCCCAGCGGGGGGGCCAGGGACGTAATAAAATAAGAAGAGGCGCCATGAAATCTGGGCAAATATCGTGGCCCCCGCCATGATATCCACCCCCCCCTAGTCATCACCCCCCTCTTTTCCGCCCCCGACCATTTCGAAGCTTCCCGACCGGGGCGCGGCCGAGGATGGACCGAGGAGGCAGGGATGCAAGGGTACCCTTGGGAAGGTTGCCCATCCTTACTATGCGGGTTGCCCATCCGCCCCCGACGATGCCAAGATCTGGGCGAGCCCCCCAAGCTTGGCCGCGGCGCCGTCCTCCGGCCCGAACTTCGTTCCCTGCTGCACCGTGGCCGCGCCGGGCGGGGCCCCGCGGCTGCCCTGAGGGTTCGGGGGTGCAGGAAATGGCCCTGGGACTCGCGCGCCGAGGAGGAGGAGGAGGAGGAGGAGGAGGAGGAGGAGGAGGAGGAGGAGGAGGAGGAGGAAGAGGAGGAGGAGCCGAGCCGGGTCGTGAAGGACGGTCCTCGCGCTGCTATGGAGGCATCCCAGGTGTAGGGCAGCGAGATCTACACATCTCGCCTCACTGACCATGGGATCGGAGAAGGTGGGCGTCGGAGGATCGCACCGCATCGCCAATGTATCGGCGATGCATCGGCGACGACTGCGTGGAGAAAACCGGGGCTCCACATCGAACCGCATCGCCAAAACATCGGCGATGTGGCGCAATCCTCCGACCCCCCTTGCACTCGGACGCCATCCGGGAGGCCTCCAGAAATACAACCATCGCGCCGCCATCACGAACCGCGAACGTAACTCCATAGCCACGCCTCGCGGTCTGGACTCCTTGGCGCGAACCCGCGGATACGCGAGCGCACTTGTACGTTCCGCGCGGGACAGCCGCGACAAAAAGCACACGCCGCGTCCACGGGGTCGCGGTCCAGAGGCCCGGGTCCGAGCGAGGCCGTGCCTGTTGCCGTGGGCGCGCGCGTTCTTTCGCCCACGACCACAGGGATCGCCGAACAAGAAACGAGAGGGGGCTGGTCTGGCCACGGCTGGCATCGGCCACGACCACCCGTCGGTCGGCAGGATGTGGGTAGAAACGTGAAGCAGGAAGAAGTTGAGACTGGATTGGGCTTCCGCACGCCCCCGAAGCTGAGGGAAGAGGGGGGCCCGTCGACCCTTGCAGTAAGAGGGCGCTTCTAACGTAGACTGAGATCTGCGACTCCCAAAACAGGTACTTAATTTCAACGACTTCTACTCCTGAAGTAAGAGGGCGCCTGACGTAGAGGGATTTGGGAATCAAAAAAAGTACCTACAGACAACGAAGTGGGCTCCCCGACCTTGACTTCAGCAACAGCCCGACAAACCGGGCCCCTCCTGAGCGCAAAGTGGCCACCATACCTCGACGTCTTCGCAGTAGGCCCCCCCCGCGCCAGGCAAATCCCGATGCATGGGAACCCAACTCTCACCGGGCACCGCGAACACAAAAAACACAGCACGCAGCTGTTGCCCCAAAGCGGTGCTGGCCATCGCTCGGAAGTCCATGACGCGCGCATGTTTCGGTTTCGTGTATGCCTGTTTGGCGAAGTAATATAGGATGCTCCTCCGTGGCCCTCGCCGAAAAAAATGCTCAAGTCCGAGCGACGCCAAGGACAAGCCGGTTGCCAAACTCAAAAAAAAAAAGGCTCCCGACCCGCCTCTCATACTCTGAATTCCGCGGGCGCCAGGCCCTGAGGCTGCGGGTGTTGCCTGGGGAATTGTGCCGCCTCGCCTCGCGCCTTATGGGGGGGGGGCGCGCGTATATGCACCAGTGGTCAAACACACGCGCACACAGTATGGACAGCATGTGAAGTACATGTAGATCCTTATATATATACACATATATGTGTGTATCTATAAACAATGTCTGCGTGGGCCCGTCTTGTTTACGAGCAGCAGCCGAAGTGAGGCCACGATCCCCACAAATCTGATATCCGCTAGCATTGGCACGGGAGCGATTCGACAGGCCAAGAGCGTGCCGCAGCGAGCACCGTGCCAAAGTTAAATGCCCAAAACTGTGTCTGATATCGTGGAAAGTGAAAAGGGGCGGTTTTGGGACCAGCTACAGACGGCGCCGGAACGACGTCGGCAGACAACAACGCGCAAGCACTGACAATGCACGTGTGCCCCCCTGTATTTGACGAGCGCCAGCCGAGGTGAGGCCACGAGCACCGCAATCAAATTTCCGTTAGCACGGGCACGGGAGCGATTCGCGAGGCCACGAGCAAGCAGCAGCAAACGCAGTGCCAAGGTTAAACACCTCAAGCACACATAACTTGGTGCTGGACGTGCGAAGTACGGCTGGCAAAATAGCTTGGGCGAACGCGCGATATAAAGCAGTCAGCCGAGCCCCAACATATGACAAACATGCGAGCGGAAGGCCGAGGGATACGGCTGAGCGGTCCTCGTCAGAAATTCGCCGCGCGGGTTCTTGCAAACAAGCTATTCGTGCACCTTACCTGGAGAGAAAAAAAAAAAACGCAACGTACAGCTTCCATGCGACACCTGCGGCGCTCAACTAGCCCCGGGGCACAGAAAGGGAAGCAGGCGGGTGATTGTTGTTTCTGCCAGGGAGCACCGCGCCCACAAACCTACATTGTTATGTTTTACAAAGCCTATGCCCTCCAATCGCTTGAATTCAGTTGTCAGCCATATTCTAAAGCTTGCTGGGTTCTCTATGATGCGCCGACGACGGAAGACGGCCTCCCAACGAAAGTCTGGCGGATATTCCCATCGATTGGTGCCCGACCTTGACCTCTTGATCATCCGAGAAGCTGGTGCCGCCGAGTCCGCGCAGGCCGTCCCTGAAGTCCCTCAGGGGGGGGGGGGTAGACGCTTCCCCGCCTCTTGCTCGCGACCGCGACGCGCACAGGGGTGCCCATCCAGACGAGCTTGCATCCGGGATGTGCGAGGAGGGCTGCGATGGCTTCGTATACTTCGGTCCGTGGGATGTTGTATGTGGGAGAGTCACATATGTCAACGGAGTGACAGATGTGTCCACATTGGGCCGCAGCAAACGAGCGGTGCTTGAAGCCCGAGAAGATCTCCACCACGAATATGACTTTCCGAGGTGCTCCAGACGCAGGCTCAACGACGCTCCGAGGCCGGTCGGCAACGAAGCGATGGCGGACAGGCAAATGCCCCTGATGCGTCGAACCTCTTCGCGTTGAAGGCGCGCGCCCGCCTCGTACTGGCGAAGAGACGGACCGCTGGCCCACCTGCATCGTTGCTTCACCTCGGCCAGGGGGCGGACGTTGACCCGCCTGTCTGCCGAGGGTCATGCGTGTCGTAACTGATAGGGCGCGTGCATCTCGGGCAGGTTGAGCTCGTGCTGGGCTTGCTTGAACACCGCAATGAAGTGCTGGATGCTGAACTTGAAAAGGCGGCCCGACTTCCTGGCGCGCGCCATGCTGACGATCTCCGGCCCGAGGAAGCCGCGGCGCGGGCGGTCCACAGATGCTCTCGCTGGTGGAGAACGTCTTGGACGTGCCCCCGCGCCCCCCCGGGTGATGATTCAGCGCCGACGCCCAAGACAGGGGGGCCGCATCTTCGGCACGCAGGTTCCACGCCTCGCAGGGGCGGAAGCATGTCGGGAACATCGCCAACGTCATCAGCGCTTCGGTCGGCACGCCCTTCGCGGCCGTCACGCGCGCGATCGCCGCCGCCACCATCCAGGGCGCAGGTGCCCGCAACGGCGCCATGCTCTGATCGCCCGCGCCGTGCGTTGCAAGGCCTGGGCCCCCTTGATCTGCTGCAGGCAGAGGGCCAAGAAAGCGGCGCAGGTCACCTGCGCCTCGCCACGCACGGCTTCGGCGAAGAACCTGGCCTCGACCAGGTACGCCATGCCCGCGCCCGCCTCGGTCAGCGGGCCGAAGGACCGCCCGGCGCTCGCCAGGTGCTCGAGAAGGCGCCACAGCGATTCGAGGCACCCCTTCCAGGTCACAGCCTCCGACGCGGACGCGGCGAGGAAGTTTTTTTTTTTTGGGGGGGGCAGCTGAAGCGCGCGGCCATGTCCTTCACCTCCTGCGCGAGCTCGCTGGAGAGCAGGCCCGAGCGCGTCGACTGGAAAGGGGCCCCGGACGAAACGCGCGCTGGGCGAGGAGGCCAGCGGCGCCTCGTCGCCCCCCAAGAGCCTGGAACCCTCATCCGCCGCACTCAACTCAGATGCATGCCATCGGTGCGACAGAGCAACATCTCCCGCGATACATCGTGCAAGCAGCTTACGAATGCATAGAAGGACACCGAAGGAAGCCGAACGTCCTTCCTCAAGCCAAGACGGGCGACATATTCTCCCCAGTATGCAGATGTCGTAACTCAATGTTCTGAGAGGAGCGAAGTTTATGTCGTTAAGCTGATACCGTTCCCCTCCCCTCCACAATCGCGATGTTTTCATGCATGGTGCATTCGCGGAGCAGTCCAATCACCATCGTTCGGGATCGTGCACCTTTCTAGGGGCCACCTGGAACTCTGGGTTCTCCTCTATCACGTTGATTCCCTCCTCCTCCTAGTCGGCCTTTGAAGGGGCCACGGTGGCAACATCATTGCGCGCGTCGGGGTCCTCGGGGGCCCTGCTGCGAGCCTGTGCAGCGGGGGCCTTGGCGCGATATCGAGACTTCTCCTTGACTCCACCGACCTGGGGGGCGTCCAGGGCGGATCGGTTCCGGGGGCGCGCCGCGTAACCACAGGAGCAGGCATCATAACTGGTAACGTTAGGACTCCATGGCCTGTCCAGTCTGGCGAAGCAGAACGGGAGCAGGATGCTGAAACTTTGACTCTCCTGAGCAGCGCACTTCCACGACCGACCCCGCGACGACTGGCGGGCACGGATGAGGGAATAGATGGTGGGAGATGGACGAGAACTCTTTTCGCAGCTAACAGATCTGGATGCAATGGCCCACGAACCGCTCCAGCTCGCGCCCGCCGACCCGCGGGCGACCCTGAAGCCGGCGGCCAACGGTTTTCAGCAGCTGCCGCTTGCGGATCACAGGCGCCACCGCGCGAAATGCCCCGTCGACGCGATAGCCCGGGGAGGCGGCGCCCGTCGCGGGGCCCACCAGCTCGTGGACCGCGAAGCCCTTCTTATCAAGATGGCGCTGCAGCTGGTCGCGGATGTCACCCGCTGCGCTGGGATCCCAAACCATCGCGTTGATGTGTCGGCGTAGGGCAGCAATGGCGCCCGGCCTGGCACCAACTCGGGAATGCGCCTCTCGTCAGTGGGCACCCGATCGGGCCCGATGACCATGAACTCCACGATCTGCCGGTAGACCACCCGCTGCGCGGTCCTCATCGCCAAATTCCAGCTCATCGGCGCGACCTTCAGGCAAGGCGCGATCATCGAGCCAGGGGGCGGCAGCCTGCTGCAGCCCGGCAGATCTGCGAAGTCCGCGACCATCGACGCCTCGACTGGCGGCAACGCGAAGTACTCCGAAGGCGCGTACTAGGGGATTCCAGAGAAGCAGGACAAGTTCGATATGTCCGCTTGCGCCACGTGAAGCACGGCATCAGCAGGGACCGAGACGGCGGCCCACCGCGACCCGCTGGTCAAGCCCATGGCAGGAGGTGCCCGGAAGCGAGTGTTGACCCCGCGGCAGCCCCGAATGATTCTGTGGGCGCCGCTCTTCTTCTTGACAAAGAAGGGAGTGATGCGGCTCCTTGGCGCCGTAGCCCACGCCGGCGCCCGCTCGCGGCCAGCGAGCGGAGGGGGTGGCATACTTGGCGGGGGAGCGCTCGAGAACCGAGTCCACGCGTGGCTTCGTAGGGCGCTGGCCTCACATAACCTGCCATAAACGTCATCATCACGCACCATGGCAGCACCGAGCTCCCCGAGGCAACGTCGGGGTCGGAAGCCGTTCCGTCGGCGCTGTGATCGCCATCAGCTCGCGCGAGCAATGCGAGACAGCATTAGGGCCCTCCCCCCCCGCCGTCGTAGCCGAGGTCAGAGCGGTGAAGCACGCGGGCGGCTTCTCGAGTCGGCAGCGGGGCGACCATATCAGACCCCCTATGTCGAAGCAGACCGCGCTGGGCTTCACGTAGCGCAGCGCCGGTATAAACGCCAGGCCCGGCGAGGCCGCGCGCCCCCCCCCCCCCCGTAGAGCCAGTTGAGGGCGTCGATCATGGCATTTACATGCTGGCCCCTGGCGCGACGCAACTTCAGCCTTTGCTGAGCGGGGCGCGACGAGCGCCCGTGCGTGGCCAGGTTCTCGTCGAGCCTCGGAAAAGGGAAGGTCGCGCGGTGCAGCTCTCGGTGCCTGCGAGCCCGCGACCGGGGCACATTGGGGCCTCCTCGCTGAGGGAGCCGGCGCGCCCATCTGCCGGCCCCAGGGCCCTCCCCCTGCGAGTCATGAAACCCCTGCGGGGTTCTGGCCCCCGCCGGCGTTGCCGCCGCCCCCGCGGCCCGCGCCCTTTGGGGGCCGCAAGGGGCGACGCTGCCCTCCCCCCCCTCGCGATGGCCGGCTCCTGGCGCGCCTTCGAGGCGACATGGGCGGCCAGCTGCGGCGCGATGGCGGCGCCTCCTGCTGCTGTAATCCGCCCATGAAAAAGTCAGCCACGCTGTAGTCGGGCTGGGCTGGGCTGAGCCTGAGCGATAAAATTGATCAGCGCCATGCGCCTGGACAAAAGCTCGACGGGCTCCCGCGACGGCAGGCGGAACTGGTCCTGCGACGCAGCGGCGCCCAGCACTCCGGAGATCACCTTGTGCTCGTGGACACTCCTATCGCCAGCGGCGACCGTGCTCACGCGCACCCAGGTCTCGTGCGCGGCGAAGAAGGACCCCCCCGTGGTCTCGAACATGTGCAGCGCCATGAGCACGCGAGGACGCGTCACCCTGAAACCGCTAGGCACCGCCTTCTCGGTGCAGAGAGCCGCCACGTCTGCAATGGTCCTGCGACGCTCGCCCTGCGGGTCGAAGAACACCGGCAACGTGAGAAGATCGCCCTTCGCCAGGGCCGCCGCGCCCTTTGCCGTCATCTGACCGATCGCGAGCGGCTGGCCTCCCACCTGGACGGTCGCACGATCGTTGCGGGATACAGCGCCAAGCGGCAGGCGGTGAACGACCAGGTTGCCCTCCTGCTGATGCCCTGCGACTGCCTCCAGAGCGTGCCGCATCAGCAGGGTCGGCACTGGGTCGGCGCCGTCGGCGGCGGCGCTAGGCCAGCCCGCGACGCCTCTCCAAGTCCAAGGGGGACTAGGGCGCCTTCCCCCGCCCCCCGCGCCGCTGGCAGCTGGCGGGGCGCGGGGCCTGGTGCAGGCGGGCGCGGCAGGCTGGCGGGCCGCTTCTCAGGGGCGGGCAAGGCCCTCCTGGCGCCCGGGGGGGCCCCTAGCCGATCCTGGACCGCGGATCCCGCCTGCGAGCACGGCCGCGCAGGAGCAGGGGGGGGCTCCGCCATCGCCCCCAGGCCTGGGGGCCGCGGCGCCCTCCAGCGGCAGGTCGGGCGCCGGGCCGTCGGAGTCGTTCCGCTGCTGCGGCACGTCCCAGGCGATCTGCAGCGGCAGCGCGGGGCGGGTCGACCTGCATCTTCGCCGCACCGAGCAGGGCCAGCCCGTCAGCGTACAGTTGGTCTGGCATGTCGTCGAACCCGTACACTATATGGGTATCGACGACGTCGGGCAGCGCTCGGGCAGCTTCTTGGACGAAGGGGGCCCTGATGCCGCCGCTCTCGATCAACGGCGTCTCTGCAGAGTAATCACCATCAGGAGAGACCCCGAAGAACCTGCAGGACGGACCCGCATCCGCGGTCACAACCAACCTATGGTGCAGCACGCGCGGCCGCCGACATCGTAGTCTACCAGCACGACCTGTCCTGCCCGCGCATGTGCCATCAGGCCCTGTCGGATTCGATCGCCCTGGGGTCACGGCGCCTGACCAGCAGCGTTTGCCGTCGTGCCAGCTGCCCGAGACTATCGTCCGCCGCCAGGGGCGCGGGCGCTTCGCCTGGCCGAACCCGCTGCCAGCTGGCCCCCGCCGCGAAGGCACAAAATGACCTGCCGCCAGGAGACTGACGGCCGAGATGGTGGCCGTCCAGCTGGGGCCGACGCAAGTGCACACTGGCGGCGTCGGGGCCTGGCTATGCAGCTGCGGAGCGCACGGCGGACAACCAGGCGCGCCGCCACACACCGCGATGCCCGTGCCTGCGCCCAAGGCAAACGCTTGGATCGCGAGATAGGCGGCTTGTGGCATCACCGAAAAACTACAGAGCAACAAACGGCGTCGGAACGACGGCGACAGACAACATGATAAGTATGTCTGTATGTTTTCCGCCTATATACTTCAATGTATACACGCGCTTTGCTTGGACAGCCATTTCCAGCTAAGTGGTCGACAAACACAATATAATATAGTGGACACATTCCTGGGGCCGATCTTGGACGGATGACGACTGCAGTCCGCGGCCGCCAGGTCCCAAGGTGCCCGATGCTCCAGGGGGATACCGCCTCGCGTCCTTGGGTGGCTATGAGAAGATCCTGGAGACCTCGCGCGGCAATTTGAAACCAAAACTACGTCGGATACACGTCGGGTACACAATGAATTTCGTAAGCTTTGCGTCGGGTTCACGTCGGGCTCACGGCGGAACATCGCCCAACAAACGTCGTCCCATATCTGACGGTGCGGACGTGCGGATTCGATGATGATTTTCCCCCCAAGGGTACTTCTGCCTCATGGGGTCCCTACTGGCCCCCTGTCATCGCTCGGACGTCAGCTCCCAGTGCATGTTTCGGTTGCGTGCGTTCATTTGTTCCGCATTATGAACCCGGATGATCCTCGAGGGTCCTCGCCGAGAAGACAATGCAAACGTCCGAACGATGCCAATGCCCCCGGCCCGTCAAACTGTCAAACTGCAGTCGGAGAGCGGGCCCCAGGGAAGGTGCCGAGACATGCAGGCGCGAAAGGCGTCGAATGAACGCGCTTGTCTACGATGCGCGATAACGGCCGTTACCCGGGATGCCCCCCCCTCCCCAAGACAAATGTAGGACGAGCAGTACATTGGGTGAGGATACATCGAGAATCTCTGAAATTTGGCGGACTTCTCAGAGTTTTCTGGAACGCTCTGGAACGGATGTGTCCTCGTCCTAGCCCCGTCCGGCTCCCTCAGCCCCCACCTGGTAAAATCACGGTTCGCGCCACCGCGGCGTCGGCGCGAATCGTGACTTTCCTCGCCTTAGGTCGGGCATGTCCCCCTGCAGGTAGATTTTGGGCGAGAAATTTGAAATAGTAAAAAATACCGCAGCATAGTCAAAAATAGTCCAAACATATTCACCAAACCATTTTTCATTATGTTTGAACATTCCTCTTGTAGAGGGACATGCCGACTTACTACTGGCCGCCTCGCCCCCGCCTGCCCCCCCCACCACGGTGACGGCCGTAATCGCCAGAAAAGTCCAAGGCACCACAAGGCATCAAGGAACATACGTGCCACCGTAGCGCCGGCAACTTGCGCGCGATTGCCTGTCCACCCTGCGTTTGTGCAGGCCTCCAAGCGGCAAAACGCGTCGGAAAGAGGGGCGCTCACGCGCCACCGTTGCGCGGGCAGCTTGCGCGCGACTGCCCGTCCACCCCGCGTCTTTTCGCCACAATGGAGGGGCCGCGTTAGGGCGGAAATGGCTCGAGTGTGGCAACATCGGCCTGGAATCAGCAGCACGGCGCCCATACGTTACCGACAGGCCCTCGCTGGCTAATCCGCGCGCTCCTGGGAGGGGTGGGCTATCGGGCCTCCATCTCGGGGGCGCGCAAACATGGATTAGCAATCCACGGATTTGGCGCGCAGCCGCCAAATCCATGGATAGAGGAAGGTGCCCTCCCCAAAATGCGGCCGGTGCCGCCTCGTTCGGCGGCGGGAATCCACGGTTTCCCATGGAAACGGGATCCTTCGCTAATCCACGATTTCCCATGTTTGCGATTGCCTGACCATCGGCGCTCCGAGGGCGATTGGGGGGTCGATGCGTCCCCCCCCATGCACCCATCCGCCTCCCCCTGTGGTTCTCGGGCGGCAGCTCGGGCCTCCGTCGGCCGTTCGGGACGATCGATCTGGGCTTCCCCAGAACGCGCTCCCGGCGGTACGGGCAAGTCCCTCTACAGGCGGATGTGGGGAGGACCAAAAAATCAAACAATATGCAAACATAGTCAGAAGTAGTCCCAAAAATCGTCCCAACACTGTTTTGAACATACGTTTGAATATTCCTCCTGTAGACACGCACGACTTGACGGCACCCTTAGGTCGGGCATGTCCCCCTGCAGGCGGGTGATCGAAGGAAAACCAATAGTGGTCAAACAATGCCCAACAGCAGTCCACAAATTACAATAAAATCGCCCCCAGGCTGTGTTTTTTATACTCCAGAGTTCGTAATAAAAGGCAGGGGGTCTGGACCCTCCAAGACAAGTCATTTCAGACCCCCCCCTGTGGGAGAACCCTCCAAAACATCGCCCCCAGTCCCCCCCAGGCCCTCCAAGATAGCTTGGAAAAGACCCCCCCCGAAATGAGACCCCCTCCCTTTTACTACGAAATCTGGAGTACTATGTTTGCACATTCCTCCCGTCGAGGGACACGCCCGACTCAACGGCACCCCGCGGCCAGAAGTTTTTTTTGGGGGGGGGCCACGGCGGCCTGACCTGTTTGAAAGCGGCTGCCTGGGCAGCCCTTCTGAACTTAACGCCAGAAGAGGGACCAGCAAGCGACCACGGACTCATTTCCCAAGGAGGGAGGATGTCCCTTGGCCACTCGCCAGTCCCCCAGGCATTAGTCTGACCCCGACTCCGAGCCCTCAGGGCGGTTCGGAATCAGAGGAGCCTCGTCCTCCTCGCACCGCGGCAAGTCGGACAAACCCCTCATCCCCGCACGGGGGTCAGACACAGCGGAGGTGTCACGCACGGAAGCCTCTGTCCTTGCACCAGGCTCCCCGTCCACCAACAAAACTCGGGCTTCGGCTTCCTCAGCCTCGAACAAAACATCAAAAACTTCATCTCCTGGTGCAGGTCCCTGCACTCTCGGAGCTTCTTGCTGCCCTCCCCGCCCACCGCTCCCGAAGTCCACCCGCACCCCGTTTCTCTCTCAGCAATCCTAGCCCTCAGAGGGGCCAGACAAGCCACATGAGACGAGCACGGAGGGATGAGATGAACCCGCGAAGCGGTGGCAAAGGCTCGCACAGCCGCTCCTGACGCTGGCCGTTCAGGAGCCGCACATGAAACTGCAACATTACGCTGAGGGTGAAGGCCTCTCTTGAGCCTACTCAGCACACTGGCACCTGCACTGTGTTCCCTCGGATCACACTTCCCTGCCAGATTACGCACTTTTTCTTGCGAGTAGCTACCACAAAGCATACAAAACACTAGGGGCAGCTTCTCGTCGCCTACTTGCGTACTAGCTAACTTGTGGCCGTGGGCGGGGGCCTCAGAGAGCAACTTGGTGAGGCTCCTCGAGAGACCCTTACACCCCACCTCTGGCCTATCTTGGAGGTGTCCCCCATAAAAACTTAAACACTTGGCACACCTGTGGCCCCACAGCCAGGGCTCCCAGTCGTGCCAGCTCGTGGCGCACTCAATGACCTTGCGCTGGCGCTCACGTCGGGGCGGGCGTTGGTGGTGCACCCTAGGAAAACACGGCCACACATTCGCCACAAGGCGGGCAACCGTCTCAAGACTCTCGATCGAACTATCTAACTGCTGCCAGTCGGCGGGCGCGGGTCTGGGATGGAGGTCAAGGGCTCCTTTAGCTTCCCGATCCGCTCGCCAGTTGGCCTGGCCGATCCACCGCTCAGGTGGGGGCAGTTGCTCGAGTTTTTGTCTTCCCCCCCACTTCCCATATTGTCCCATATCTTCTGGGAATCGCTGATTTATTGTGTCTGTGTGTTTCTTCCCCTCCTGAGATTTACCCCCCTAGATGGGGATATAGGCCGTTCCCTTCGAGTTTCGAGGGGTGTATCCCCAACGAGGGTGGTAATCTGGTGGGGGTGTCGAAGGGGATGGGGGTGGGGATGGGCATGGGGATCGGATAAACGATACCGATCGGTGCATCCCCTCAGCCTGCCCCCAGGATAGCCCAGAATCGAATCGAAAAGTCGAATCGGCGATCGAGACGAGTCGGATCGGCGGGAATCGGCAGCCAAGCCGGAAAGAGTCGAATCGGCAGACATCGGCAGGCTCAGACGGCCTCCATGGAGAACTCGGAGCCCACATCGGAGTCCGAAGCCGACGCCGAATCGGAATCCATCGATATCAAATCACGCGCGGCGAGCCCGGGGGGAAAGTGAGAAGGAGCAGGCCTCCTCAGAACGCTCGGACGTCCCCCTTGCCCTCTGAGACGTTTCCTGAGCGTCCCCCGAAGACGCAGAAGACCTCCCAGAAGGCGCGAGGGGCTTCTGAGAAGCCCCGCCGCCTTCTGAGAGGACCCTCCCCTTCTCACTTCCCCCTCGGGCGCATCGCCGAATCTGATTTTGGAATCATAACTCGGCTCTACAGTGACCATTCGGGACGATCTGGGTACCCTTACGTCGGGTCTGTCCTCCTACACGGGGATGTGACGAAAAATAAAAACATAGACAAACAATACCCCACAAATGGTCAAACAATATGTAAAAAACATCGTCCCCAGACATTTTTTGAATTATTCTTGAGCATTCCTCCTGTAGAGGTACCCTCGGAATGCTCTCGGCGAGGCGCAGCCGCTGGAAGGCATCCCGAGGGCGGAAAGCCACCAGGGAAGCTGCGAAGGCGCCGAGAAACTCCAACCCGAAACCACGAAAACCACCCAAAGACCACGAAGAACCCCCTTGCTCGCCGCCGAACATCGAATCGAATCGGAGGGCCGTCCCCCCCCCCCCCCCTTGCGTTTCCCCTCTGTAGAGGCATCCTAGATGGGGTCCGAGCAGGTGGGGCCCTCCGACCCCAGCTGAGGCAACGAGAGCTCTTCGGGAGGCCCCAAGAGAAGGCAGCAGCCCACCGAAATCACTTTCCCAGACCTCGAAGATAGGGTTCATCCGACCCCATCTACTCCGACCCCATCCTTAAGCAGGGACCGACCGTCCTGGCATTCCTGTAGGCCTACCACGAAATTGTGCTAGAGCAACAGATGTTCCGAGAACAAAAGCATGGTTCTTAGAACAGAAGCCCTATGTAATAAAACAACAAAGCGGTCTCAGCCAGAGATGGCACACAAAGAAAACACACACACACATTCCGTGCACACCACACAAGGTTCTTGGAACATTATTTGGTGGGCCTGCGGGCAAGCCAGGATGCCTCGCCACTGCTTGAGTCACCCATAGGCCCTAGCAGACTTTGGACGCCCGAAATGGGTACCGAAAGAATGGGTACAATGCCCAACAGCAAATGTTGTCCCAAGCCAACAGCGGCCGCTGTTGGGCAGGCGGCCTTCTGTCTCGAATGGACACAGGCCGCGGCGGCGTGGACAGCGAATCCTGTTCAAAAGGAACAGGAATTGCTGTTGGGCATTGTACCCATTCTTTCCGCACCCATTTCGGGCGTCCAGAAGGATGCTTCGCCACTGCTTGAATCACCTATGGGACCTAGTAGACCTAAATAGACCCTGACCTTGGCGCTGCCCTGCGCCTGCGCCGCCCGGCCGCCGGCCGCCGCCCCTGGGGGCGCAGCGGCGGCGGCCGGGGGCGGCCCACCCGCCGCCGCGCTGCCGCCCGCGGGCCGCTCGCGTGGCATCCGCCAGTCGGTGGCGAGCGAGGGAAGGCTGAGACGAAGCCAGGGCGAGGATTAAGCCAGGACGAGGATTAAGCCAGGCCGAGGACTAAGCCAGATAAGGATGAATCGGTGATCTCTCTAGAACTGCTGCCCTAGGATTTTTCTGCAGAGCCCAAAGAGAGAAGGTGAACAGCAGCAAGGCTGCAGAAGAGGATGTCGCAGACACGTTCACAGATAAATCGGGAGTCTCTGAGATACGGCTGCTCTGGAAGATGTCTCGGGCGCCGCGGCCTCCTCAGAGCGTTCTGAAACGCTGTGAGAGCGTTCCGGAACGCTCTGGCACGGATGCATCCCCGTCCTAGCCCCGTCCGAGCAGCGGGAGGGGAAGGCCCTCCTCATTGGGCAGTTCAGGAAGCAACTCCTGGGAGGTCTTCGTTGGAACGATCTTCATGGCGATTGAGCCCGATTGTAGGGGCAACTTCCTCGGACCAAGCCGGATTGAGCCCGAGATTAAGCCAGACTAGGCTGGATTAAGCAAGATTCAGCGGGAACACGCCGGAGTAAGCGGGATTAGTCCAAATCAAACCGGTTATCTACCGCGAACATATCAGCGTCAATACAGAATGTAACCTCTCAGGAGAGAAGCATCCCGGGCTAGGGGAGCGGATAGGGAAGGCCCTCCTCGTTGCGCAGTGGTCGGCCCCGAACCAGGAAAGCATGACTGCCCGTGCTGGGCATCAGTTGGCAAATCTCTCTCTATCGCTGCACTGTGCGTTGGGAGCAGCGTCGCCGTCGCAGAGCGAAAGGGGAAGCTGGAGCGGGGCATGTGCCCAGACTCGTGTCCGCCGCGATCGCCGCTGCGACCTCCCAAGCCGACCTGGAGGTGTGGCTCGGGGACGTCACGCAGCGACCTCCCTCTTGGCGCGGACCCCCCGGGCGGCGGGGAGCCTCGGGGAGCAGAAGCAGTGTCAATGACATGCCGCCGCGGGGACTCCATGAGCGTGCTATGTACTGCTATGGAAGCGGCAGGCCTCTGGACAGATACAACAAAGGAATAGCACACGGGCGGGTTGCCAGCGGCAGCGCGTCACTGATACTCTCTCCCTCCCTCCCAAGAACCGAGACACCCCTTGGAGCCGAGAAGGCTGCGTAGCCTCAGCGCGCTTGGGAGGCGGTGAGGAATGCACCAACCCCGACCCCCCCTCCCGAGAGCTGCCCAATAAGATACGATGGCTATCCGAGGCCCGAGAAATCCCTGGGCTTTCCGAAGCCACTCCTAATTTCTACACGAGGCCGTTCTAAAGATGTGGCAGCCTCCTCAGGAACCACCAGGCTGCAAAGGGTAGGCCCCCGAGCCCTGCAACGAATCCAGTGCGAAGGTGCCTGACGTTAGAATTGCAAACTCCTCGCCAAGGTCGGACTCCCCGTCAAAAAAACGATCCAAAACTGCCGGGAGCCCCGGGACACGTAAATTCCGACACGTGCACGCCCCCGCTGCTGCACACAGTCCCTCGCAGATCACGGCGTGTCCGCGCTCCCGCGGCCACATCTCCTTGCAGTGTACGTCGCGCTGCCACGGCTACCACCCCTTGCAAATCACGACGCGCTCGCGCTCCTGGGGCCGCCCCCCCCCCCCCCTCGCCAGGCATGCCACATGCGCGCTCCTTGGGCTGCAACGCCTTTCGACCTGCGTAGGGGTCGCGCCCCTTCGTCTCCGAGACCAACCCTTCTTGTGAATGATGGCACGCCCGCATCCCCGAGCAGAGTCCACCGAACCGACCCGACGGAGACGGCACAACAGCGCCTCCATCCCCCCTCGGCGATGGACAGAACCCGCTTTAGTAAAACTTGGTTAAGTGAAAACGACCTCGGGCCCAAAGCTGGCGTGCGCGAGCCTGGAAAATGGCGGCCGCGACGCCCTCTCAGAACCGGAAGCGGAGAGTTCACTCATCGACGTGTCAGGGTGGGGGTTCTGTCGACCCCCGACTCTCTGCGCCCACACCGTGTCCCGAAATTTCGGCCCCGCGCCGCAAGCCACCAATCCTCGAACACGTCGAGGGACGCCAAAGTCACCCCAGGGCAGTCCCAACCGCGCGATGCTGCCCGAAACGGCCGCGGGCAGCCCCCCCAATCGGTCCGACAGGGTCTCCGATCCGCAACGTGGGAACACCGCTCGGAAGGCAGCAAGGCGTGCAACAACAATGCCAACGGCTGAATGCGTTATCTTGGTCGACTCGCCCGCTGCCCTTGCAAGATTAAACGACGCGAAGATCGGTACAAAATCGGATCGGGATAACTCGAAATCTCTGAGAATCGGCGGGTTTGGAGGATGTAGTGGGCGCCGCGGCCGCTCCAGAGCGTTCCGGAACGCTCTGAGAGCGCTCCAGAACGCTCTGGAGCGATTTATCCCGATCCTAGCCCTGTTTTACAAGATGCCCCGGCATGAGCGACGGAAAGAGACAGGCCTCACGCAAGAGAACCCACGACCCTACGCGGTGCCTCACGCGGGTCGCCAGCGCGGCACTCCACGCCGGAAACGGGGGCGCGTACGCGCCACTTTGCGCAGGCAGCTGACCCGCGAGTGCCGGCACGATCGAGGTCATTTCTGCGTCCGTCACGTGGCCTGGAGACAGCAAGCAGACATCGGCATAGTATCTCTCGTATGGCCCACGATGACGGGAAGGGAGGCAGGCACCAGAGGGAGAAAGCCTTACGCAGATCCACAATATCGAAGCCACCTGGACCGCGAACAGTTCAGTGCAAGGGCCAGGGCATAGGAGGTCCCCCGCTGATTCCACGTGGACTTGCCGTCCACATCCCGTGCATCCTTGTGCGAGAAAGCACGTCCCCCTCCTTGAACCCATCGTTGAATCCATCGCGACAACGCCTGTTACCGGTCCCGCCATCCCCCCATCCCCCCACACTGGTCACGTCGCGATTCGCGTCAACACGAATCGTGACTTCCTTGGTCCCCACCGCCCTTACCCCTTTGGTCAAGCCCGTTACCTCCAGGGGGCGAAAAACATGGCCTCTAATCTTGCGCGTCTGCACCCTGTTTTTCTTGGAGAGAGCGTGATCCACCGCCGCTCTACTGTGGAAAATTGCCAACCTTTTCCTCCGGAGCCCGGGGGTCTCCCCCCCCCCCTCCGAAAATCCCCCCCCCTCCCCCTGCTGGACCCCCCCCCCTCTCCCCCTCCCCCCCGGCAAAACCCCCCCCCTCCCCTAACCCCTCCCCCCCCCCCCCTCCCCCTCGAAAACCGAGGGGGGTCACTACCAGTTCGAACCCCTCCCCCCCCCTCCGGATCCGGAAAACCGGGGGGGGTCACTACCGGTTGGACCCCCCCCCCCCTCGAAAACCGGAGGGGGGTCACTACCGGTTCGACCCCCCCCCCCCACGCACCGCCAGCAAACGACTCCCGGTCCCTACCACCGCTCGCATCACATCCCCCACTGTTGTTCCCAGCACCACTGTCCTCACCACCACTGTCCCCACTGGTTCCACCACCGTCCCTATTGTCCCCACCAGTGCCCCCACCACTGTCGCACTGTCCCCACTGTTCCCACCACTGTTCCCACCACGGTTCCACTCTCCCCACTGTCTCCACGGACCCAACCACTGCCTATCCCCACTGTCCCCACTGTCCCACTGACTCCTCCGCTGTCCCACTGAGCTGTCCCACTGTTCCCACCACTGTCCCCACTGTCCCCACCACTGCCCCCACTGTGCCTCTGTCCCATTGTCCCACCGCCGTCCTCGCCACCGCCTTTACCACTGTCCCCACCACCATTGTACCCTCCACTGACCCACTGTTTCCACCTCATTCCCACTGTCCCCACACCACTGTCCCCACCACCACCGTCCCCACCACTGTCCACTGTCCCCCCTGTTCCCACCATTGTCCCCACCACTGTCCCCACCACTACCGTCCCCACCACTGTCCCACTGTCCCACTGTCCCCACCACTGTCCCGCTGTCCCCTCACCACTGTCCCCACCAACACCGTCCCCACCACTGTCCGCACCCCCACTCGGTTTTCGAGGGGGGGGGGGGGGGGGGAGGGGGGGGGGAGTTCGAACCGGTAGTGACCCCCCCCCTTTTCATGATGAACTCGGGGGGGGGGGAGGGGTTCGAACCGGTAGTGACCCCCCCCGGTTTTCCGGAGGGGGAGGGGGGGGAGGGGTTCGAACCGTAGTGACCCCCCCGGTTTTCCCCCAGCAGCGGTAGAACACGCTCTTTCTTTTCTTGAGACCAACGCCAGAAAGATACCAAATCGGGATGAGGCAATTTAGCCGTCCTGGGAGCTGCCAGATGTGGAAGACGCATCGGGCTCTGCGGCCGTCCGTTGCAGAGCGTTCCAGAACGCTCCAAGAGCCTTGCAAAACGCCCATCCTTTGCGGGGCCTGCCTGACACGGGGGTCTCAAAACGGTGCGGTGACAGATCGCGCGACGACCTCGAAATCCCCAGCGTCCTCGCCACACGGTCCGTCACCGCACGGTGTTGTGACCCTGAAGTGAGGGGCAACGAAAGGGGGGACTGGCATAGGGGGGGATGCATCGACCTGGAATCGGCGATACATCGCCGATAGATCGGCGATAGGCCTCCGATAGTAAATCCGCACTTTTGCTGGGCAGGCTGGGGCTATCGGGCCCCATATCGGCGATCAATGGGCGATTGGGGGTCGATGCATCCCCCCCTTGGCTATCCCCCCCTATCGTTGCCCCTGGAGGCCCCGACCGCCCGAGGCAGCTCTGGAGAACGGCCCAAGGCCCAACGTGCGGCCCCTCTGCTTCTCCACTGCCTCATGCTACGTTGTGGTCGCCGCACCGCTTGGGGGCCCCCGGCGGAGCTGCCCCCGTACGCCTCCCCTCCGGACAACAGCGGCAGATTCGCTGCGATGGGAAATAAGTCATTCCCTCTCCTCCTCCTCCTCCTCCTCCTCCTCCTCCTCCTCCTCCTCCTCCTCCTCCTCCTCCTCTGGGCGCACACTTTGAAATAAGGACAACTGCCTAGACTCGGGCAAATTCACGTCGTGGAGACCCTGGCGCTGGTTGTTCCGACACCGCGCGTCGACCCCGGCACGCCGATCGGCACCTTCTCGATCGCAAGACCGTTCCAGGTGGGATGCGTTGAGCCCCGAATGCCTGGCCACTGGCGGCGTTCAACCTTGCATGCCCGCTCGCGACGTTGCCTTCGCGTCCACGCGGCACGCGCCTGCCATGCGCCAACGCCCGCGCTCCACGGAGATCCGCCCCTGGAACTGCAGCGGCCAGTGCACCGTAGCCAAACGACTAAGCCCGCGGCAGGTCCTGCGAGAAAGTCCGGCTGAGCGGGTCAGACTCGACATCCTCGGGAGGGCACTGAGAACAGCAATTGGGGCGCACACGATCCTCCGCCGTCTGCTTCTCCTTCTCCGCTTCTCTCTTCTGCACACCTCTTCGTGACAGACAGAGCATCACCCCGTCGCACCAGCGGACGTTCGTGGGCCAGACTGGGCGTTATCTTGACTCAAAGGATGGAGGGTCGGCTGTTTCCAAAACGCCTCAGCGTCGGGCACAGTCGTCCGAGAATGGAGTTGAAGTTCTTGTCAGCGACGAGAGCACTCGATTTGTGCTCCTGCAGCAGTTGCAACGATGGAGGGCTGGTGGTCTCCAAAAGGCCGCTCTCGCTCCAGCGCAGCGCGCTTTGCTTTGGACAGCTTCCAACAGCTGCTAGGATGGAGACCAATACTAGGGGGAAAACAGACCTACCTCGCTTTTGACCACCCTCGCTTCCAAGAGACACCAAACGATGCCAGATTGCAGCCTGTACTGGTCAGGCCGCTTGACGAGGAGGCGCGTGGTATGCTTGGTTTTGTCCGGAAGCGAAAGCGGGGTAGGTAATTCACGCTCTGAAATACGAAAAACACGCGGCTCTCGCCCCGGCTCCTGCAGCAGTTGCAACGATGGAGGGCTGGTGGTCTCCAAAAGGCCGCTCTCGCTCCAGCGCAGCGCGCTTTGCTCTGGACAGCTTCTAACAGCTACCAGGATGGAGACCAACACTAAACAAACGCGCGGCTCTCGCCCCGGCTCCGCGCACTCTCCCTCCCTCCCCCCCCCTCCCTCCCTCCCCCCCTCCCTCCCTCCCCCCCTCCCTCCCTCCCCCCCTCCCTCCCCCCCCCCCTCCCTCCCTCCCCCCCTCCCTCCCTCCCTCCCTCCTGACAGCTACACGGACAACTCCTTTGCAGCATGCAGCTCTAGCGTGACACCTCCTCAGCTTATGTGACGCGGCGCTGCGCGTTGTTCAACAGCGGCACGACAGGAATACGGCTCCTGTTCCACTGAGTTGATGACCACGGCTTGACTGAACACCACAGGGGTATATCTTGAGAATTTCTACGGGTTGTAACACACTACCTGGTTGCAAACCGTGTAGCTGAGCAGATGGAAGTGGGATCCTTTTACACAACGGGAACTCACCCGAATGGCAGGTTCATCGGGCGCTCGCCAAGCAAAAAGAGAACTCGCCGTCGTGAAAAACGAGGGCTTGCTGGGGCTTGTGTAGAGGGAGCTTGGGATGGGAGTGTGTGGTGCAGCATCGCTGATGCATCCAACGTATACGCTGGTCCTCCTTCCTCCTTTTGGTTGGCAGCAGTGCCTCATGTCCCTGAGCAGTGAACTGCAAGAACAGTCCCCATTTCCCTCCTCCTCCTCCTCCTCCTCCTCCTCCCCATCAGGCCTCTAGAGACCTCGTCGGGTCAACGCAGAGTTATCTCGAGGTCTGTGGAGGCCCCCAGGAGGTTCGGGAGGCCTCTGGAGGCCAGAAAGAAACATCACTGATCCTCCCTTGTGCCTCCTCCTCCTCCTCCTCCTCTTTCCCCTCCTCCTTCACCTATTCTCTCATGCCCCTCCCGTTCCATTCCGCGGCCTCCTCTCTTCCACCTCCTCTTCCACCTTCCCCTCCCCCTCCCCCTCCGCGCAGCTCCGCCTCATCCGTTCAGTCCTCCTCCTCCCCCGTCATAGCCAAGCCGATCCCGGGCACACGATTGCTGGATGCTTACGCGCTTTACCAACTTGCGCCCTCCCGGCTGGCCCGGCCTCCCGCGTCGATCGGGTACACGCAGGAGTCACCCTGGGTAAGAGTGAACTTTGGTGCGCGACTGTTTGGGGGCCGCGGGGGGACAAAACAACACAAGCGCGCAAAGCGCTACTATCGCATCGCCTTCGGCGAACGGGGAGACCCCGGTGGTCCCGCACCAAAAGTCACTCTGGCGAATGGACACTTCTCATTACGTGTAGTCAACTTAAACGCTTTACGAACTTACGAACTTACGCCCTCCCGGCTGGCCTTGACTTCCGCGCTGGGCTCTTCCCCCCATGCACGGCCCGGGCCCGAAAAGCCGTCGCCGCCGCGGCCCCGAGCCGCCGGCTTTGGGGGCGGGCCCCCTATCGGCGATCAATACGCGATTGAAGATCGATGCGTTCCCCACGAGCCGATTCCCCCATAACTGAAGAGCAGCACAAATCACACTCATAACAAGCACCACGGCAAGCGGAGCCATTCAGTGAACGCACCCAAGGGAGGAGCCGAACATGGCTGTTCAGTAAACGCCGACTATGGGGGTCGGGGTGGTCTCCCCATGGGGCGAGAGACGGGTCTCGGGGAGGCGGCTGGGAGCCCCGCCCTGCTGTCGTGCGGGGGATGCCGAAGACGTCGACAGCGACAGCGGCCAGGGTAGAGGGCGAGTGGGGAACAGATTTCCCATGCGGTCTGGCACAGGAGTGCAGAAGCCCTTCTAACGACGAGGACGACGATGGAGACGACGCCGCCGCCGTCGCTGCCGTCGCTGCCGCCGACGACGCCGTCGCCGCCGCCAACGACACCGACGACGACGACGACGACGACGACGACGAAAACGACCACAACGGAAGAAGGACGACGACGACGACGGCAACGGCGACGGCGACGAGGGCGACGGCGACAGCGTCTGCTGCGGCGCGACGCTGGGCACCCCTCAGGCGGTCTGGCACAGGAGTGCAGGGGCCCTCTCAGAGGCCAAGCAAGCAACCTTCCCTCGGCGTCGATCTCCAACTCTTCCTTCCTCCTCCTCCTCCTCCTGAACTGATTCGTCTGTACCTTCCCAGTGTCATCCTCATCCACCTCCTCCCAATGTCCTCCACATCCACCTCCTCTTGGCGTCCTCCTCCCAGCTTCCTCCCAGCGTCTTCCTCCCGGTAAAATCCCTCCTCCCCAGTGACCGCCTCGTGGTCTTCGTCGTCGTCGTCGTCGTCCTTCTCCTCCTCCTCCTCCTCCTCCCCTCCTCCTTCTCCTCATCCTCATCCTCATCCTCCTCCTCCTCCTCCTCCTCCTCCTCCTCCTCCTCCTCCTCCTCCTCCTCTCCCTCCTCCCAGTGTCCTCGATGTACTTGCCCACGGCGGGCAGCGCTGTCCAGTCCTCGGGCCTCTTGGGGATGGTGCTCACCCTCTTCACGTCCAGCTGGAGCGAGAGCCTGCCGCGGAGGGCCGAACGACGACGACGACGACGACGACAACGACGACGAGGCGAGGACAACCAGGACAACGAGGAGGACGAGGGTGACGAGGACGAGGACAAGGACAAGGCCGAGGATGCCGAGGACGCCGAGGACGCCGACGATGACGACGACAACGCCGAGGACGCCGAGGACGCCGACGGCGACGACGACGACGACGACGGAGGGCCGCGTCTCCGCTCGCGCTGGGCATCCCCACGGCGAGACGACGCCAGGACAGAGACAGGATCGCACCGCGACGAGTCGGGAAACTCAGGTCTCCGGCGGTCGCCGCGGCCGCTCCCACAGCGCGCCCGAAGCGCTCCGACACCGTCCCGGGGAGTTCGATCGAGACCACTCCCGGGCACCGCAACCGTGTTCTATATGTAGGTCGGGCATGTCCTCCTACAGGCGGATTTTGGACGAAGACTAAAAATATGCAAACAGAAACACAACTGGTCAAAACGTACAAACAGAACTCGTCCCCATACGATTTGTTCACAACTGTGAAATCTTCCTCCTCTAGAGGGACATGCACGGAGAAATTCTATCCGTCCCGGCTGCGCGCGGCCGCCAACGGCGCCGCCGCAACCGCCGTCGCCGCCGCCACGGCCGTCGCCGCATTCGCCGTCGCCACTCAGGTGGAGAAAAACACGCAGACACAATTCATCGTCGAGTTCCCGGAAAATATGGAAAACATGAGAAGTGGGCGGGAAGTGGGAGGGAAATATAAGGTTTTATTTGTGTGTATTTCTTCGTGTGTCCTGGGGCCCCTTTTAGCCACAGCCGCAGCCGTCGTCGCCGCGTCCGCTGTCGCCACGCCGCGGCGGTCGCCGCAGCCGGCCGCCGCAGCCGCCAACGGGCCGCCCCCCTCCCCGCGCAGGCGGGGGGGCCTCCAAAAGGTACCGATACCGCTACAATCAACGCGGATAGCAAGGATGCGCGATAAGGATGCAAGGGCCTTGTCGGGGGCGGCCAAGAGGGGGGTGTCCAAGGAGAGGGGGGTGCAAATCATGGCTGGCGGCATGTGCGCGGCCCAGGGAGGGGCCAGGGAACGCATTGAAATAAGAAGAGGCGCCACGAGATCTGGGGAAATATCATGGCCCCCGCCATGATATCCACCCCCCCAGTCATCACCCCCCTCTTTTCCGCCCCCGACCATTTCGAAGCTTCCCGACCGGGGCGCGGCCAACCGAAGTGGCCGAGGATGGACCGAGGAGGCAGGGATGCAAGGGTACACCTTGGGAAGGTTGTCCATCCTTACTATGCGGGTTGACTGTGCTCCCCGGACCTCCCTCGAATCCCACCAGCCCTCTGGGGGTGGTCCAGGGCGGTCTCTCTTCCAACCAACTCCCTATCCCAACCTCATCCAGCTGTTCCCCAGTAGTATACGCCCCTCCCCCAGGCGACCGGCGGCCAACCAGGAACAATGATGACCCCATGAGGACCCCCCAAACCATCCTTGCCCAAAAACATACGAAACATACTCTGCCGTCAAATTCGGAGCATGTGCCACCAACCCGATAACCCCCCCCCACATTCCCACTCAAGAGCACGATACAAAATACACTCTGGGGTAAAGTCTGAAGTCATGTTCGTAACGCCAGCGAGCACTTTGTATTTTTCTTGTTGATCGGGACGGCGCGGTTGTCAGCGTATGGCCTGCTGCGCGCAGGGCGACCATCCCTGAAATGAAAAATACAACATTCACCTCGCGGCGAAATCTGGACCATGCGCGGCCACACAGCGATCACTGCCAAGTGGTTGTTGACAGGGACGGCAGGAGTGGTGGCGTATGACCTGCTGTGCGCAGGCCCACCAGACACCATGATGGGCATTGGTTTTCGACAAGGATGGCGGGGGCCGACATGCTTTCCGATGTGTGCTGTCACGTGCGCAGGCGGCACCTGACTCTAGGGGAACCATCAATGACATAAACATACAAACTCGGACCTCCGAGTTTTTATGTCTATGTCATTGTTTGTTGCCCTGGACACACTCTGCACGCTAATAGGCCAATAGGCTCAGAGGCCTCCATTGAGAACTCGGATCCCACATCGGAATCGGATGTCGAATCGAATCGGAATCGGAATCCATCGAAATCGAATCGAGTCGACTCGAAGGAATCAAAATGAGCCCTGCACCCTGCACGTGTCCCGAACGTGGCGCGCCCTGCACGGCTGGAGTGTGCTGCGCACCTGGCGCGCGCGGGGGCACGTGGCGCACCTGACGAACCAGGCGTGGGCCCGAGGGGTGCCCGGCGCGCGTGGCGCGCCTGGCACGCGTGGCGAACCTCGCCTCCGCCTCCTCCTCCTCCTCCTCTTCCTCCTCCCCCTCCTCCTCCTCTTCCTCCTCCCCCTCCTCCTCCGCCTCCTCCTCCTCCTCCTCCTCCTCCTCCTCCTCCTCCTCCTCCTCTTCCTCCTCCTCCTCCTCCTCCTCCTCCTCCTCCTCATCCTGCTCCTCCTCCCCCTACTCTCCTCCTCCTCCTCCTCCTCCTCCTCCTCCTCCTCCTCATCCTACTCCTCCTCCCCCTCTTCCTTCTCCTCCTCCAGATCTTCCTTCTTCTCCTCCTCCTCTTGCGTGGCGCACCCCGCCCCAGCGTCGCGCACCTGGGGTCGGTGTTGGTTTCCAGTAGCTGCCCATCCGAAGACGACCGCTGAACATGCTTAGGCTCGCGTTTTACATATATATGTTGGGAGGAAGGGTGGGAGTGAGCTAGACAGCTTGCTATCTAGGAGGGTGTCTTGTCCCCTCCCCCATATCCACTCCCCTGGACCGTGAGCGGTCAGAGCGTCCAAGATGGCCCAGGACAGCTTCAAGAGAGCCTCAGAGAGCCCAGGATGACCTCCAAGATGGCACAGTATAGTCCAAGATGGATTGCTTTCAACATGCTCCACGAGGCCCCAAGACCGCTCCAAGGCGGCGCCAAGTGGCCACGGAGCCTCCCCAGGAGGCCGCCAAGGGCCTAACTCACCAAAAAACACAGTAAAGCAACAACTCCAGAGCACCAATGATTCTTGCCTTCTCGCCTTTTCGCTTCCGATGGCCTTCCGAGGCCCCAAGACAGCTCCAAGAGGGCCCCTGAGGGCCCCAAGAGAGGCCTAAAACAGCCCCAAGACGGCCCCGAGAGCGCCCAAGAGCGCTCCAAGAGCGCGCCCAAGACGGGTCCAAGAGACGATTCTAGGGAAGGCTAATTAAAGCTCCTCCCTTATGCAAGCGATGTCCTCCAAACTCGCTCCAAGAGCGTCCGCAAGCCTCCCTAGAGCCCTCCGAGAGGACCCAAAGAGGCGCCAAGGATGCCCCAAGAGGCGCCCAAGAAGCCTTTCAAGAGGCTCCCAAGGGACCCCCAAGAGGCCCTAAGAGGCTCCCCGAGGTACGCAAGGGGCCCCCTGCACCGCCAAGAGGTCCTAAAGATGCCCCAAGAAGCCCCCGAGCTCGCCATTGTCATCCTCCTCCGCCTCCTCCTCCTCCGCCTCCTCCTCCTCCTCCTGCTCTTCCTCCTCCTCCTCCTCCTCCTCCTCCTTGTCCTCATCCGCCTACGTATGTCTCCCCCTCCCTCCTCCTCCCCCTCCCCCACCTCTTCCTCCTCATCTTCCTCGTCCTCCTCCTCGTCCTTGTCCTCATCCTCCTCTTCCTCCTCCTCCACTTTACCCTCCTCCTCCTCCTCCTCCGCCTCCTCCTCCTCTCCCTCATCCGCCTGGTCCTTCTTTCCCGCCGTTCCTCATTATGCAAGTCTGCGAAGGCGCATACGGTTCGCTCCCGGGTCTGCGCAGGCTGATCCAAGACTTCAGTTTGACGGCTTCCCCAACTCTTGCTCCACTGCATGCTCCACCGCTTCCCTGATCAAGGCAACTCGCCTGGGCATCGTTTTGTGGATGGGCTGGTGGGGATACTTTTTTTTGCGAGCGCGCAGGTGTGCCCTGCGCCGTCAGACGGCTGGTGGGGATACTTTTTGGTCGCGACCGCGAGCGGGCACCCGCGCGGAGTCAAGAAGGCCAGCGAGGCGCGAAGCCGTGCAAGTGCCCGGCAGCGGAACATGTGCTGGCCCACACCGCAGACGCGGCGCAGAAGCGGCGAGAACGAGGAGAAGCCAGAGAGAGCGACAGACGAGGAAAACGAAGACGAAGCGAGGAAGAGAGCAGGAAGCAAGCGAAGAAAGCAGAAGAAGGAAGGGCTGATTGGGATACTTTTTAGGTCCGCGGCTCCGAGGCGAGAGACAGGGAGCGAGCACAACGTCCGGGGCGCGGTACGTCATTAATTGGCGCGAGATTGCCGCGGATTCCAGCGGACAACACTCGCAGCGGCACGTGCACATGCCAGGGACAGAATGCCAGGGACAAAATGGCTGGTGGGGATACGTGAAGCGTCGAGAACTGCGAGGCGAATCCAGCGGTGGCGACGGGGGCCTACCGGGCGGCCGACAAAAAAGAGAACAGGGCGAAGGGTGGTGGCATGGGTACTCCAGATTTCGTAATAAAAGGGAGGGGGTCACAACCCTCCCAGACGAGAAGTTTTAGACCCCCCCGTGGGAGAACCCTCCAAAACATCGTCCCCAGACCCCCCAGGCCCTCCAAGATAGCCTGGAAGAGACCCCCCCCCGAAATGAGACCCCCCTCCCTTTATTAAGAAAATCTGGAGTACCTTTTCCCTCCCCTGAGCAGGGAGAGCCCGCGCAGGATCTCGAGCTCCCCGCGGTGCTCCGAGAAGTGGCGGCGCTCCTGGGAGCGCTTCCGCTGGTCGGCCCGCAGGCTGCTCGGGCTGCGCGCGCCGCCCGCGCCGCTGGACATGGCCCCCGCGCGCGCGGCGCGCGCACGACGCGCGAGGGGGCGGGGCGGCCGCCGCGGTCGCGCAGGCGGCAGAGGCGGGGGAGGAGGGAGGAGCTCTGGAACTGGAGGTCTCCTCCTCCTCCTCCTCCTCCTCCTCCTCCTCCTCCTCCTCCTCCTCCTCCTCCGCCTCCGCCTCCTCCTCCTCCCGTTCCTCATCCTGCGCCTCCGCGTGTGCCTCCTCCTCCTCCTCCTCCTCCTCCTCCTCCTCCTCCTCCTCCCTCCCCCCTCCTCCTCCTCCTCCTCCTCCGCCTCCGCCTCCTCCTCCTCCCGTTCCTCATCCTGCGCCTCCGCGTCCTCCTCCTCCTCCTCCTCCTCCTCCTCCTCCTCCTCCTCCTCCTCCTCCCTCCTCCTCTCTCCTCCCTCCTCCTGCTCCCCTCCTCCTCCTCCTCCTCCTCCTCCTCCTCCTCCTCCTCCTGCGCTCTGTGTCCTCCTCCTCCTCCTCCTCCTCCTCTCCTCCTCCTCCCTCCTCCTCCTCCTCCTCCTCCTCCTCCTGCTCCTCATGGTCTTCCTCCTCCTCCTCCTCCTCCTCCTCCTCCTCCTCCTGTTCTCCCTCCTGCCTCGGGCCCATCTGCGTGCGCCTGTTCGCCACCACCACGGTCTCCTGTCGCGAGGGGTCCTAGGAGAGAAGGAGGAACGGGAATGGGACGTGTCTCGCAACCGAATCTTCGCACCTAAAGGCCGTTTCCGAGCCCCTGGGCCATCAAAATACATCCAGAATCACGCAATCCCGGGGAAGGGGTCCAGAGATCCCCGGCCCGCGGAGTGAACAACTCAACCCGCCGAAGGAGGACTGCGAGGCCAAGTCCAGCTGGCACTGGCTGGCGTGGCACCCGACGACCGCTGGGAGGCAATTCCGGGGAGGTCGTGGTGGCACCATCGGGCGCTTGGAAGCTGGAACAGGAGCTGCTAAGCTGAAGTAGGGAGCCAATGTCGCAATGGCAGACTAAACCAGATGAGACTGGATTTTGCCTTCAGGGGTCTCATCGGGAACATCTCGTGACAAGGTTGGGCTGCTTTCGGCCCTTAAATCAGTTCAGCCCACAACGGCAATCGGCAGGCGTCGGCATGAAAAGACACGATCATACGAATGGAATGGAAGTCGCAAATTGGTCAACGTGTTTTGTCACTGCTAGACATCACCACGGGGAGTCGGTTACCGAGCCTGGATGAAAAAAATCGCATGGCATCTCAGGAGCGCGGTACCAGCTAGCCTCCCAGTGGCAACTTCGTGACATAATCCGTAAACTGAACAGAGCTCCCCACTGATTTCTCGCTGCTGGAAAATTGATGCCACTCAATGCACATGATGGCCAGACGACATGGGGAGGGGAAAGAGGACGGGAGGACACCTCGCGGTCCCCATTGAAAGCCAAAACCTAGAAACTACTGAATTCACAAGCTGATTAGGCATGAGGAAAAGGAAAGGGAGGGGCATGAAGGGGCCCCCGCAGAAGGGCAGGACCTGCACGGTGCGCCCGCTGCGTCCTTGCGAGGCAGCACGCACATGTGCGGTCCAAGGCGCCTTCCGCCATGACCTTGCCAGGTGTGGAGGGCTGCAGAACCACTGCTACACACCACAAGTTGGGCACTCCATTCTCCCCGATTCGCCGACCCATTCAGCGTGGCACCTTTCGTGCATGAAGTGGCGGCCTGTGCACCACATTGCACGCACAGGCTTTCCACCTGGCGCTTCTGGATCAGTCTCGGACTCCACGCTGCAGATGAGGCAACATTCGTCTGGCTCGCACGCGGGCCCGCAGAAGATCTCATCGCAAGCAATGCGGAGCTGCGTGAGCTGCTGAAGGGTCTGTTCCTGAGTCATGCTCTTGAGCTCCTCGACCATTCGGTTCAGGGCATCCCGCTTCTCCTTCTCGGCCACGGTCGCGGCATCCTCTACTCCACCGCTGAGCCACGCGTTGACCGCCAAGGCGCCAATCAAGTATAACGCCGCCCCAGGGATTCCGCCAGCAATCACGCTGGTAGTGGCGCCCCAAGAGCTGCAAGCGCACGCTCCGAGAAGCCTTGCGAAGACGCTTTTTGACGAGCGGACAGCAGGCGCCCCGCGCAGCCGCGGGCGCCCGGGAAGGCGCCGATCAGTCCGGCGCTTTGGGGAGCTGCGCGCGTCGCTGCGCAGCGAGGCGGGCAAAGTCCGCCGCGCTGCCCCCAGCGAAGTGTAATTCACCGAGAAGGAATAACGCCTGCCCGCGCGCCGGCAGCCGCTCCTTCCACCCCGGGCATGCACAACCCAGCACTTCCGCAGGCGCCGCGGCGGTGGCGCCACACCGGAGGCAGACGACCTGGCCAAGCCCCTGCGCGAGGGCGTGCGGCCACCACGACCGCCCTGCGAAGAAGGCAGCCAGCATGGCGCCTGGGCGGACAGGGTCGTCGGCGCCGCTGCGCCGCGGCGGCGGCGCTGGCGGAAACGCGCGTCCGGCGGGCGCGGCGTCCGGCGGCGCGGAAGCCGGGCGGGCCCAGGCCCCGCGGCGCACCCCGCGCCAGTCGCGCCGACGGCGGCGCGCGGCCGGCGGCGCCGCCGCTAAGGCGGCCTGCTGCGCGGCAGCCATCACGCGCTGCGCGGCCTCCAGCAGCTCCAGCTCCCGGCGGCGGGTGCGCACCGCGTCTGGCGGCGGAGCTCTGCTCGCCGCGGCGGCGCCAGCGTTGCCGTCCGCCGCCGCGTTGCCGAGGCGGTCCCTCTCGCTCAGCCCCAGGCGGCGCGCCTCCGCAGGCGTCTTGTGAGCAGGCACCCAGCGGGCCCGGAGCCGGCCGCTGCGCACGGCGACCACCAGAAGGTGCCACAAGTCGGCATGCTCCCAGTCCCGCATGTCAGCGCCGGCCTCGATCTGGGCGCACGCCCGAACCACGTACTGGCTGTCCGAGGCGAGGTCGATGGGGCCACCGACTACGCGAGCCGCCGCTGCGGCGGCCGTCACCTCACGTTGTACTTCACGAAATGCAGCTTGCAAGCACCAACCGCCCCGCCAACCACAGCGACTCCTAGGCCAACGATCTTCTTTGGATGGCGCATGACGAACTCCATCGCCTTCTTGCACTGGTTAACATACCAACTCTCTGGAAGACCAATGACGCGTCGGAAGCCTTTCTCCATGACTTGCAAAGTCTGTGTCATCTGCTGGTAATAGTTGTCGGATACTACGGCCTGCGCATCGTTCATCATGGGCCGCCCTCGACGAGATCAGGTACTGGCGGGTGGAGAAGATTGCTATGATGCTTTGATACACCTTCATATGTGTGGTCAGGTACTCGAGCTTGTTGCTGGCGGCATCGCCCTTGCCTGGGATTGTGACCCCCTCGTCCTTCAAACGCTGAATCTCGGCCACCACCAGCCGTGCCGCACCAGTGGTCCTTTCCTCCTGTATTGCGTACATAACCGAAGGAGGCGGCTCCTCCGGGATCTGGTAGTTCGCGTTCTCGCCATAGTACGCCGACATGGCTGCCGCGCCGCGCCGCGGTGGCCTCAATCGAAACGTAGCTCAAGCGCCACGGGCCTCTTGAGCCAAAATGGCTACGGACAAGTTGCTCAACGTGTTGAGCCATGCTGAGCCCTCTTAGGGTTAAGTCGGGCGCGTCCCCCTACAGGGGGATCTTCGACGAACAACAAAAAGTACTCAAAGAATAGTCCCGACTATTGTTTGACTTCTTTTGGATATTCCCCCTGTAGAGGGACAGGCCCGACTTAATCTTAGGGGGCGCTGGGAGCCAACGCTGGTAACTAACTGAAGGTAACTGTCTCGGGACGAGGGCCCCCCTGGAGCTGCCTCGGGCTCCGCGTGCCTTCCGAAGGGGCCTCTTTACGCGACCTTGGCGACCCCCTGCGAGGCATCCCTGACAGCAGAAGAGAGACCTGCATTTGGGGGTGAGCCGTCGGGTGTACGCCGCCGTCGTACATGCGGGGGCTGGGGATACTTGGCATCCTTGGGGGGTGAGCCTTGGCATCCTTGGCATCCTCGGGCATGCGTACAAGCCGTCGGGGGCCTTGGCATCCTTCGGGGGTAAGCCGCCGTCGTACATGCGGGCGGCATGGCCGCATTGCCAGAGGCCTCCTGGATGAGGTCGAAGCAGCTGGGGTATCTTGAACCATCTTCTGCTATCTTCAACCGCCTTGGAGGCCGTCTTGGAGCATCGGAGGCCCTCGTGGAGACATCTTGGGCCATCTTGGACACTGTGACAGATCGCGGCCCGCCCCAAAATACCTCAGGGAGGGGATGGGGCAGGGCTAGGCGGCTAGGATGCAACTCCTACGAGGATTGCGCCGATTCGCCGATGCATCGCCGATGCATCGGCGACATCGGCGATGCACCGCCGCCCTCGGCGCAGAGAGAATCGGGTTCGGTATCGAGCCGCATCGCGCATCGCCTATGCATCAGCGATGCGGAGGGATCCTTCGACAACATCTACTCGGACCCAATCTGAGAGGCCTAGATCCATTCGAGCGACATGGCCGCCTGGCAATGATCGCCGCGTGCAGCGCACGGCAAGTCTATTTACCTTTTCCTACGCGCCACGCCGGCATCCCAGCGAGCAAAAGCCAACCGGCGCGCTGCCCAAATGCAGGGCTGGGCCAACAGCGCCAACGCCGTGAGAGCGACACTCGGCGGCTGCGCCAGGGGCAGCAACGGATAGCCTGGCAGCGGAGGGGCACGACACGTCCGCCGGCCATCCGGTCGCCCACGTGCTCGACGAGGCTCCCGCGCGGACGCGTTCAGTCCATGCCCACCCCTGGGCTGCTCGCCCCCGCCGCCGCCCCGCCGAGGCACCCTCACCGGAGCCTCAGGCGGCGTGGCGCGGCCCCCCTCGTGGGCGGGCCCCCGCGGCGCAGCAGCGCTCGCCTCCGCGGGACCCGGGCCTCTGGGTGAAGGGCGCCTCCGAGAAGTCGCTGGGGAGACCCCGCCGGGCCCCCGCCTTCGGGCTCGCCCGCGCTCGGACGGTGCCGCCGTGTGAGCTCGGTGCCGCCTGCGTCCTCGCACGCGCCGCCGTCGGCCTCGGGCCCGCGCGTGCACCTCGGCCTCCACCGCGGCGCCCCCGCCGCGCCTCACCGAAGGCCGGCGGGCGCGGCGGCCGGCGGGGCCCGGCCTCGCCCGAGGGCGGGGCGCGCCCGCGCGGGAAGAGCGGGGACCCTGCGGCGCAGCAGCGAATGCCTCCTGGCATGTGGGGGAAAGGACGACGACGACGACGCCGACGACGCCGACGACGACGACGCCGACGACGCCGACGCTGACGCTGACGCTGACGCTGACGCTGACGACGGCGACAAGGGAGGCACCATCACCACCACCACCACCAGCGCGAGGCGCCAGGGAGCGCCCTCCTGGTGGTGTGCCCCCCCCCCTCTGACTCCGGGGCCTTCCCCAAGGATGAGGCTAATTATCATCCTGATCGGCTTCCTGCCAGCCCTGGGGCCCGTGACAGGTCCCGAGGGCTCGAAGGCGGCGAAAACCTCCAGACCCGTTCCCCTCAGGACCCGTCATTCCCCCCTGGCGAGCCTCGCGGGAGGCCCCGGCGCCTCCGGGGCGGGGCGCCTCCGAGGGGCCCCCGGGGGAGGGCCGGCGACAGCGGCGAGCGGCGCCAGGGCGGCGCGGCCGCGGAGCTCCGCGAGGGCGAGGCGGGTGTGGTGGGAGAGCGCCAGGTCCCAGCCGCCGGCCTGCCAGGATATTGCGGCGGCATGCTGATGAGGGCATGACGCTGATGGCAGACCCAACGCCATACGCCTTCGCCGTGCAGGCTCAGACTTACAGGGGCTTTCCGTGAAGCGTGAGGCAGCACGTTGGCTAGCACGCTCGCAAACGAAGAAGCCTGAAGCTGCACCTGATGGCAACGCACGGCACCTCCGACTATTCGGTCCCTGAATCGGGCCAGGAGGGGGGGGAAGCCAGAAGGTAATTACCGATACGGCAGGTTCGCATCGTGCCGACTGCGACGTTGGTTCCTGACAGCGCGGGTGAATGATCGGCCGTGTCCGAAATGTCGGATCGTCCAAAATCGACCGATTCTGGGTCATTGAGCAGGGACCGACCGTCCCGGCATTCCTATAGTCCTACCACGGAATGTTCTTAGAAAACAGAAATGCTCTAAGAACATGTCGTGGAAACCCCAAAAGGTTCTTAGAACATTGTTTGGTAGGGCTATGGGCGAGCCAGGACGCTTCGCCACTGCTTCGGCGGCTGCACCCAAAGATAAATGCTGGCGGCGGGGTCGCCGCCGGTCGACACGATGCGAACCTACCGTGCTGCTGCTCCACGGATCTCGCACGGGGCGCGTTCTGGCCAAGACTTTGGGGCGAACCCAGCCGCGACGACGAGAGAAGGGTGGCAGCATCGGTACTTTGGACAGGACCAAGACAACTCGGGGATCTCGGGTCGGGAATCTTTTGACCCGGGTCTATCCATCTGGGTCAGCCAGGCCTTGCAGCATCCTGGAAGATCCTGCAAGATCCGGCAAGAGTCTGCACCCAAGCCCGGGTCAATGCGAAAGACCCTGCAAGATCCAGCAGGATCCTGCACCCAAACCCGGGTCAGTGCGACCCAGAGGCACTACAGGAACTTGTAAAATTGGGCGCTCTGGCTGACCCCCGCCCGAATTGCCCCCCGTCTCTCTTGAGGCCCGAAGTCTGCGATCCAGCTGCCCCCGAAGTTCCATCGGGGGGGAGGGCCTTCTCGGATCGCTCCGGGACGCCCTGGGAGCAGTCCGGCACGCTCGGGACCGATCTGTCCCTGTCCCCCCCCCTCCCCCGAAGAAGTATGAGACCATCGCCACCGAGAACACATCGGAGCGATGGCCGACCCCTGGTCGGGTGCTGCTGTAAGTGCCCCTGGCCGAAGGTGCCCCCAGGATTCTCGGGGTGGCGCAAGCGGCCTCCAGGGCACGCCTCACGAGGCCCAGGGGGCCCCAGGGTCTCCAAAATGGATCGAAACGCTGGATGAGTATCGTTTAACCGATCACCATCCCCGGCGGCGTGGCCTGGGCCCCACTGGCCGATTTACCCCCCTAGATGGGGATATAGGGCGTTCCCGTCGGGTTTCGAGGGGTGTATCCCCAACTGGGGTGGTAATTTGGTGGGGGTCTCGAAGGGGATGGGGATGGGGATGGGGATCGGATAAACGATACTGACTGGAGGAACCTTGGGCCTGGGGCACGTCTAGCAGCACCCGACCTGGGCAGTGGCACGCACCGAGCGTCAGCCAGTACCGGACGATGCTCAGGCCGACCCCTGGGCGGTTGCACGCACCGAGCGTCACCCAGTACTGGACGACGCTCAGGAACGCAGCCGCCCAGGAGTCACCTCCTCCCCGATGGGCTCTCGGTGGAGCTGCTCTTTCTCCCTCGAGGTCAACCAGCATCAAGTCGCACGTGCACAGGCTCCAACTCGAGATCGAATCGAGTCGTATATCGACGAGGGCGTCAGGTCCTGGCCGCCGGCCCCTGGAGGAGACGTGAACAACACAATCCTAATATGTCTGCTGCGCGGAGTTATGGGATCTGTGGGATCGGCGCTGCGCGCCGAGCGCGCCAGGGGCCGTGCCGTAGGCGCCGACAGAGGGGCCCAGCCCCGATCCAAGGAAGTCGACTTCCGAGATCCGAGATCCACCACAATCGCACCGCGAACTCAGAACGGGTCGGAGCGTGCCTCGAAGCGGGCTGCCTCGGCTCGGAATCGGCTTCGATGCCACTCGGCCAAGCCCGAATGCACTCCCCTGCGCCGTGTCGTCACCAGGCCGCACCGGATCACTGGGAAATCGAAATCGAACCGCACCAGCGTGAGCTCGACCTCGAATCGTATCGGTCGTGCCTTCTTGTACCACCGCACGCGGGCGTCGAACTCCAGGACGCTGCCCGGGAGCAGCTGCAGGTCGGCCAGCTGCTTGCCCACCTTGAGCCAGACGTGGTCGGTCTCGAGCGGGAGCTCGTCGGCCACCGCGGGGCAGCTGCACGCGCGCACGTCCACGAGCAGCACCGTCGGCTTCACCCAGGCCTTGCGCACGCCCCTCGTGGGAAAACAAAGCGATACCTATACTGCTACTCCCTAACCCGTGTGCGAGCCGACCAGAACTTCGAGGCGAATTTAGCGCGAGGGTCTCTCAGGAGGTCCCAAGGGGCAAACACGAGGGAAGGGAATCTGTATTAGAAGCCTCCTAGATGGGGTTGCAGTAGATGGGCTCAGAGCATCGCGCCGCATCGTCGATACATCACCGAAGCATCGGATATGTATTGGCGACGTCGGCGATGCATCGGCGACGTCGGCGTGGAGAACATCGGGCTCCGCATCGAACCACATCGCCGATGCATCGGCGATGAGGCGCTATCCTCCGAGACCATCTTCTCGGATCCACTTTGGGAGGAATGGAGCGATGGGTACCTCTTCCTTAGGCGAGTCTGTTTGGAAGCTCATTCTAACATGCACCGCCTCGGTTTAGTAAAGTGGCGTTCAGCAGCCTTTTGCGTATGACTAGCAGCATTTAGTGGTGGTTTAGCGTCCTCTAATGGCCTCTAGCGGCCTATAGAAGGCTTTCACGGCCTTCAGCAGCTGTGCAAATGTGCAAAAAGGATCTTATGTATGTTGCAGAGGGCTCCCAAACAGACTCAAGCAACACGGCGGCACCCCAACGGGCAAAAACCCACCGGCGCGCCGCCCAAGGGCAGGGCTGGGGCCTAGATTACCAGCCTGGAGCATATCCCCGTCCCAATGTCTGGTAACGCCTTATCTCGATACCGAGATTAAAGGGCCCCCTCAATTCTCCAGGGCGCATCCTTAAGATTGTCATCGCCTTTCCGCTTGCCGGTCGTAGGGATGCGGATCAGATTACCTCTTCCTCCCCCGACCTCGTCCGCCCGAGCCTCCGCACTGTGCCGCGAAAGCGCAGGCGCTGCATCACGCCGTGCATCAGATCCTGGCAAGGACGCCCAGGGACACACAGACAAACAGGCGCGACCCCCAGGAGCCCGCCCAGCCCCCCTGCTCTCATGGAGGCTCCTCCTCCCCCCCCACTTCCGACAGTTCCTCCGTACCCCTCCCGGGGACTCGACGCTTGCTCCTCTGCCTGCGTGCTGCTCCCCCTCCTGGCTCCTGGCGCGCGTTCGGGTGCACCCTCCCCGGCGGCTCCACGCCGGCGCCCGCGTGCACCGCACCTCCTGCCCGCCAGCGCCTCGCCGCCGCCCTCGGTGCCCGGCGCCGGCCCCGCGAGCTGCAGGCCGGCGGGTGCTCCACCTCCTGCGCCGCTGGGGCGCCCAGGGGCCCGGCCCCCGCGCGGCCGTCCGGGGGAAGGGCGTCAGTCTTCTCCTCGTCGTCGCAGAGGTCGTCCAGGGGGCCGTCCGGAGGAAGGGTGTAAGTCTTCTCCTCGTCGTCGCAGAGGTCGATGAGCACGCGGGGCACGTCCACCCAGCGGGACGTCATGGCGCCGTGGGAGGAGAGCGGCCACGGGCGAGCGGTGATGCTGCTGGGGGGGGCGCTTCCTGGATCTCGGCGGGGTACCGGCGTCTGCTGCCACTGCGGACGGCGGGCGAGAACGAGGCGAAGGGCGGCGGAGAGAGGGATGGGACGGACCTCTGCTGCGTCTACTGGCTACACAGCGACAAGTATATGGTGATGGTTCGGGAAACAACAGTAGGAAGGCGGTTGAGCAGATTCGGTTCCAACCGCCTCAATCAATCTTAGGCGAGCTGCGCATTCTGCACAAAGAGAACGGCAAAGGCAGAGATTCGCCTCAGCGGTCGGGCTCTGAAACGGACGTCCATCGACACAGACGGCCTGATGGTCTACGCTTTTCGAACGGGCAAGCTAGTATTAAGGTATCCGATGGGCATGGCTGAACTGCACATCAGGCAGACATGTTCGAGTTCAAGCGTGCTCCCTTCCCCCTATCCCCCCTCAATTCTCCAGATGCATCCGAGGTCCACGAAGGTCCCTGAAGGTCCCCGCACACCATGCCGTTAGACTTGTCGCTGGCTCCATGGATCGAGTAGGAGTCCGCCTGAGACTCCGCTAAGGCGTTCGGTATGCGGCATGCAGTTTCAAGCAAGCTGTAGCCTCAGTCTATGCTGAGGGTGCTCAGGGCAAATATTTCCAGACTCAGTACAGACTTCACCCGAACTAAGCTTAGCTTCGACCAATGTCGCGTATTAGAGGTTAGCATATTTGATTTCGGGCTAGCGAACATTAGAAAGGCCAAGATAAGCTCCAGTTGCGCATACGCTTATCGAAGACATTGGCGTGCCTTATCCAATTTCAAACTCCATACATGTCCGCCTCCGTACCTCGAGGCACGAGCTGGAGCGTTCCTGGATCCCTTGGAAAATTCTGCACTGCATCGTTTGGTTTGCTTGGCCCGTTGCTACGAAACCCACGGCCCAGAGTCCCGGGCGCTTCTGAAGTTCTCCGCTTATCCCCGCGCGGTGCCTCCTCCTCCTCCTCCTCCTCCTCCTCCTCCTCCTGAGAGAGGCCCCCCAGACGGTCCAAGAGCGCCCCTAGCCATCCATCAATCGCCCAAGCGGCCGAAGACGCCTGAAATGACCTCAAGATGGCCCAAGTGGCCCCCCAGACGGACTGACCCAAGAGTGCCCCAAGAGTCCAAAATCCATGATGCCCTATGTCTGCTTGGGGCCCCTAGGGTCTCGCCGTTGGGGGCTCCCGACGTCTCAGCGCGGCCATCGAAGACCCCAAGACTGCGCAAGAGGCCCCGAGAGGCCCCAAAGACGGCTCAAAATAGCTTCGAGGCGGCCCATGAGACACCTAAGAGGGCCCCAAGCAGGCCCCAAGAAGTGGGGCAGGAACAAATACTTCGAGCACTCGAGACCGCCAGCAGACCCTCAAGAGGCCCGCAAGCAGCTCCAGGAGGCCCCAAGAGGCTCAAAACCTGCCCCAAGAGGCCTCCAAGAGGCCAAACGATGTCACAAAACATTTCCAAACTGCATCCAACAAGCTTGAGATAAGCCTCCCAAGAAATCCCCACAAACATCCAAGATGCCTTTGACCTACAACCCAAGCGCGGTGACTGGAAAGGCCGACAATAACAGCAATCCTACGACAACCGCAATCAGCCTGATGCAGGGATACACGGACAGCAAGGGTCAATGTGTGTCGTTCAAACATGTATTGGCCACGTGGGCGTCTCATTCGAGTGGCCATCCACCGCAAAGTTCACTGAAACCACCTCTTTGAAAATGAATTCGTGAATTCCCAATGTCCGCCTTGAAGTAAATCACCCGAAGGCTGTGTCACATGATGGGTCATTGATGGGATCTGCAAATTAGGCGTCCCAGCACGCCTAGGCAATGATACGGTGCAGTTCAAAGGTCATTCTCCAGTCAGCCTGCCACCACAGCCCGACAGCGGTAGTCTGGATGCTCCGGAGGAACGGGTTGAGAAGCCATTGAAGGGAGGAGAGAGAACGAAAGAAAGAAACAGGATGATGGGACGGTGGGGAATATACATGCAAACCAGGGCGAACTTCAGATGTACGTGTCCATTATTCGAATGGCACGTTTGTATAGAGTCCGCGGAGCTGTCTCCGAGAGAATACAGGAGACGAGGGATGACTTCCAGGAATCGCTGAATCGAGTCGGATCGGAACGCAGCGTGCATCGAAACGGGCTGCGTCCGGATCGACCACCCACCCCATAATGCAGAACTGCACAGTGCAAACATCGGGGCGCATCGCATCGTCGAAACATTGAACTCGAATCGGCACAAGCTAAGCAGCACCGAGACCGATTCGGACAGCTCGGATCGAGATGGGCCATGCGACGCATGGCGACGCAGCAGAAGGGCAACGACCAGCAGCAGCAGCAGCAGCAGCAGCAGCAGCAGTAGCAGGACCACCCCCACCATCCCCACCAGCATCAAACACGAAGTAAATACGGTGAGGGCATTCAATAAAGAACCATTGGATAAGGAAACCAGGGTCTGGAAGCCGATGGGTTGCCCATTGAGGCATAGCCATAGATCTCACCGCGCACATTCTTTAACCAACGTCCCCACCGTACGCAAGGAGATGGTGCATGAAGCCTGAAGGGCCTGAAGCCCACATTGCAGCATGTCAGCAGCGACAGGCCGAAGCACACAGCTACATAGGCAAGGGCGAAAGGGCAGCCGTTGCGAGATCCTTGTCGTGGCGCGCAAACTCGGGGGGGGGGGCACGGGGGATGAGCCATCTGCAAAGACAGGGCAGGTGGTGTCCTAGAAGGGATCGGCCCCTCTTGGAGGCTTCCAGGAAGGCCCGTCAGAAGTCATGAGGGCTCGGATCGGCAGCGAGCCAGGGGGGGAGTGAAAAGGAGAAGGCCTTCTCAGATGGCGCCTTCTCTGAGAGGTTCCTCGTGCCTTCGGGGAAGACTTGGAACACTTTTTTTCAGAAGGCTGGGGGACTTGCGAGCCTTCTCAAAGTCCCACCCCTTCTCACTTCCCCCCCTCGCTCGCCGCCGATTTTAGGAGGCAGGATGCCTTCTGAGAGGGCCGACCCTCTCAGCCGCTCCAGACCAGCTCCAGGATCTGCCGGCAGTCCGTCCTGGCCCGTCTTCCGAGCCGCTCACATCTGTGGCGAAGAGGGGGGAGGCGCGAAGGCAGGGGAGCACCCCTCGCCATCGCTCGGACGTACATCCTCCATGCATTGTTCGATTCCGTGCGTGCTTCTTGTGGCCGGGTGATCCAGGATGGTCATCCATGGTCCTTGCCCCAGAAACAATGTACACGTCCGAGCGATGACCCTGTTGCCCCACGCCCTTGCCCGAGACTGCCGTGGCAGACTGCAAGCGCTCTGAAGCCCAGCTCTTCCTGGGGACAAGCCCGAAGGTACTCCAGATTTCGTAATAAAGGGAGGGGGGTCTCATTTCGGGGGGGTCTCTTCCAGGCTATCTTGGAGGGCCTGGGGGGGTCTGGGGACGATGTTTTGGAGGGTTCTCCCACGGGGGGGGTCTAAAACTTCTCGTCTGGGAGAATACCGATACCGCTCCTCCACGGACCTACCTCCCAGGGCGCACTTCGATGAGGATCTCGGGGCGAATCCAGCGGTGTCGACGCGGGCCTCCCAGAGGCCGAACCAGGGGGAGAAATGGGAAAGGGCATCGGTAGGGGGCCCCGAGAGCCCAGAATCGAATCGATAAGTCGGATCGGCGATCGACATGAGTCGGATCGGCGGAAATCAGCACCCAAGACGGGAAAAGTCGAATCAGCGGACATCGGCAGGCTAATACGCGTCCAGTAAGGAATCGGAACCCAAATTGGACTCCCAAGTCGAACCGAATCGGAATCGAATCGGGTCGAATCGGAAGAATCCAAATGAGCCCTGGTTAGGTGCAGGAGGGGGAGAGGGAGGAGGATGAGGAGGAGGAGGAGAAGGAGGAGGAGGAGGAGAAGAAGGAGGAGAAGGAGGAGGAGGAGGAGGAGGAAGCGAAACGAGCTTGACGACTGCAGGCGCTCCGAAAACACAGCTCTTCCAGCGGCCGGCCGCCCAGCACGGTCTGCCAGCGCCGAGCCGAGTCTGCCCCGCGCCGCGCCGCGCCGCTCCCGCCCGCGGGGCCCGCCGCGGCCCGCGGGGGGCGCGGCCGCCGCGGGCGCCCACGCCGTCTCCGGGGGCTCTCGGGACACGCGCCGGGAGGAGTAGGGGGAAAACAAACCTACCTCGCTTTTGACCACCCTCGCTTCCAAGAGATACCAAGCGATGCCAAACTACGGCCTGTACTGGTCAGGTCGCTTGGCGAGGAGGCGCGTGGTATGACTTGGTTTTGCCTGGAAGCGAAAGCGGGGTAGGTAATTCACGCTCTGAAGGAGGGGAAGTCAGGACAGGGGAAGGAGCAAAGACAGACATAGCAACTCGGCGGTCCGCGCGGATCTCTTGGATCGGCGCGGGGGCCCCCTGGCGGAGCCTCCGGCGCCATCCCCAGCGCGCTTCGCGCGCCAGGGAGGGGGCCCAGCGCCGATCCAAGAAATCCGCGCGGACCTCCCAGTTCGTATGTTTATGTCATTGTGTGCTCCTCTTCCTTTAGGAGACGAAGGTCGGATGATTGGGCGGCGCGCATACGGGCGTTCCCCCCCGGTTTGCGGGCTCCGGGGCCCGCACGGGTCGGAGTGGCTCGAGGAGTGGCGGTGGGGTCCAGGGCTCCAGTCGTGAATTTCTGGATGTTGCAACTGCCTCGAAAAGTCGGACCTCAGGGAACAATCACAACCAGAGCCTTGGACCCCATCTTCCCTTGGACGGCGCGCACAACAGGGGGTATGGGACGATATAGGAAGGGGGGAAGGCGTCTTGGAAGGAGCCTGCTTCTGAGAAGCCTCCCTCCCGTTCTTCTTACCCCTACCCTTAGGTCGGGCCTGTCCCCCTGCAGGGGGATTTTGGACGAAAAATAAAAAATACCCAACAATATATAAAAGAAATGAAACATAGTCCCCATACGATGTTCGACTATTTTTGACGACTCCTCCTGTGGAGGGACAGGCCCGACTGAAGCCTCCCCCCTCTGCGCGTGTCGGGTCGGGCGAAAGGGGGGGATAGCCAAGGGGGGGTTTGAGAATCAGCTCACGTAGCTGATTTTCCCGGCGCCTCCCGGCGCCGGAGGCGGCCATGTATCGAGGAATGGGCCCCTCGGTGAGGCCGAAACCAGCTGCATGCAGCAAATTTCGTACCCCCCCCTTTCCCAATCCCCCCCTTTCGCCTCCCCCCTCTGCGCGTGGGCCTGTCCCCCTGCATGGGGGATTTTGGACGAAAAATAAAAGCATGCCCAACAATATTCAAACATCATGGTTTTAACAAAAAATAATCCCCATACGATGTTTGACTATTTCTGACGACTCCTCCTGTGGAGGGACAGGCCCGACTGAAGCCTCCCCCCTCTGCGCGTGGCTGACCCTCTCACTGCGCAGTCCTTCGGGCCCTGGCGCGGGCCGCCCACCCGCAGCTCTCGGGCGGAGGGGGGGAGGCGCCCCGAGGCCGGAGAACGCCGCCGGGGCCGACGAAAACTCCAGAGAACCTCAAGCCTCGTGCCCCTCCTCCTCCTCCTCCTCCTCCTCCTCCTCCTCCTCCTCATCCTCCTAGCTCCTCCTCCTCCTCCTATCCCCCCCTTCTCCTCCCCCTCCTCCTCCTCCTCCTCCTCCTCCTCCTCCTCCTCCTCCTCCTCCTCCTCCTCCTCCTCCTCCTCCTCTCCTCCTCCTCCTCCTCCTCCTCCTCTCCTCCTCCTTCTCCTAATCCTCCTCCTTCTCCTAATCCTCCTCCTCCTGCCCCCCCTCCTCCCCCCTCCTCCTCCTCCTCCTTCTCCTCCTCCTCCTCCTCCTCCTCCTCCTGCCTCCTCCTCCTGCTCCTCCTCCTCCTCCTCCTCCTCTTCCTCCTCCTCCTCCTCCTCCTCCTCCTTCTCCCCCTCCTCCCCCTCTTCCTCTTCGCGCCCTCGAACGTTGCCCCTCGATGCATCCCAGCCCCTCACAATCTAACCCAGGGGGCAGAAAAACTCCTCTCGAGAACACCAGCCTTTACGCTGTGCGAAGCGCACTGACCCCAGGGTGCACAAGAACACCAAATGAACGCGAATAACAGTATGGTACCCTCCCCACACCTACCTCGATCTTATACCTCGGTCCGACTGCAGTCCATCCCCAGGACAGCCCAGACTCGAATCGAGAAGGTGGATCGGCGACCGAGGTGGATCAGATCGGCGGAAATCGGTAGGCCCGTAGGCCTCTATTGAGCTAGATCGGACTCCAAATCGGCGACGTCGACGACGCATCCGCGACGTCGGCGTCGACTAAATCGCGCTCCGCATGGAGCCGCATCGTCGATGCACCGGCGATGCGGCGCGATCCTCCGACCCCATCTACTCGGACCCCATCCAAGAGGCCATCGAAGTCAGAATCGGAATCGGAAGCCATCGGAGCTGGACCCCATCCTTAGGTCGGGCAGGTCCCCCGACAGGCGGATTTCGGGCGACAACATCAGAATGCTCAGAACATGCCCCAAAATAGTCAAAAAATACTCCCAAGAATCGTCCCCAAACAATTTCCTTACTGTCTTTCAATCTTCCTCCTGTAGAGGGACATGCATCGAGCCAGAACTGGCAGCTACCGAAATCGAGCCGCACCGACTCGGAGGAGTCGCCGCGAGCCCTGCCGGGTGTCGGGGGGAGCGAAAGGGGGGGATAGCAGAGGGTATAGGCTAGAGAGTCAGCCCACGTCGCTGACTTCCCCCGAGCCTCCCGGCGCCGGGGGGCGCCCATGTATCGAGGAATGGGCCCGGCGGCGGGGCCGACATCAGCTGCACGCAGCAGATTTCGTACCCCCCCCCCTTTCCCTACCCCCCCCCCTTCCGTACGAGCCCTGCGGGGGGAGCGCGGCCGCCGAGCGAGGGCCTGCCGGCGTCTGCGGCGCGCGGGGGCCCGCCGAGCGCCGCGCGCCCGCGCGGGGGCACCCGCGCGCCCACGCACCCGCGCGCCCCGCTCTCCGGGGGTGGGCCCGTCGGGGGCGGCCAAGGGGGAGGGGGGGACGTCCGAGAGGGGGGGGGGGGCGCAGATCATGGCCTGCAGCATGGTCGGGTGCTGCTAGAAGTACCCCTGGCCCATGGTGCCCCCAGGGTTCTCGGGGTGGCCCAGACGGCCTCCAGGGCACCCCCGACGAGGCCGAGAGGGCCCCGGCCGGGTGCTCCAAGATGGAGCGAAAAGCTGGGGATACCTTGGGCCAGGGGCACTTCTAGCAACACCCGACATGTGCGCGGCCGGGGGGTGGGGGAGCCGGGGACGCAACG
>CAUYUJ010015019.1:236572-329072 GCA_963575745.1 Prorocentrum cordatum
TCATCATCATCATCATCATCATCATCATCATCATCATCATCATCATCATCATCATCATCATCATCATCATCATCATCATCATCATCATCATCATCATCATCATCATCATCATCATCAGCATCAGCATCATCATCATCATCATCAGCATCAGCATCATCATCATCATCATAATCACCATCACCACCACCACCATCATCATCATCATCATCATCATCATCATCATCATCAACATCATCATCATCATCATCATCATCACCATCATCATCATCATCATAATCACCATCATCGGCAGCGGCTCATGCTCCTGCTGCTCTCCCTGTTACTCAAGGCCGCTTAGATGGGGTCGCAGCAGATGGGGTCGGAGATCCTGCCGCATCGACGATGCCTCGGCGATGAGGCACGACGTGGAGCCCGATGTGCTTCACGTCGACGTCGCCAATGCATTACCCATATCGACAATACTCACTTGCCTGCAGGGACTGGCGACGTCGTAAGAACAGTTCTTATGAAGGCAGATCTGCAACACTATTGGTATACTCTGTGGCAGCGTTTTTTTTGCAGGCAGGTCTACCTGCAAGAACATCGTTCTTACAGAGTAGTCTACTGTTTGAAGGCAGATCTGCCGTCAAAGAAGTCGCTCTCACGGAGGAGCGGCGGCACCTGCTCCTGCTGCTTGCCCTGTTACGGCCAGCACCGCGCCTACTGGGTGCATCCCCCTCCTCCTCCCCCCCCTCTCCTCCCATCATCGCTGTTCCTTCCCAACGCCCATCAGCCAACGCGGAGCAGGAACGCAACGCAATGCAAAGCAATGCAAAGCGAATCAAAGCAATGCTCAGCAAATCAAAACAATGCGAAGCAATGGGGAGCAATGCGAAGCAATGCGAAGCAACACAACGCATATCAAAACAACACAAAGCAATGCAGAGCAACAACGCAACGCACAGCTGCAACGCACTGCAAAGAAATGCTAAACAATGCAAAACACAATACACAACAAAAAACAATTCAAATCAAAGCAACGCACTGCAAAACTGGAGCGGCGACGGTCGGGAACGGGGGCGCGGGGGGCGGCAAACCGACCCAAATGGGCAGGTGACGGATAAGATCGGGGCCGCCATGGCGGCAAAATGGCCCACTTCCTTATAAAGTGAGAACCTCTATATGCGAGCATGATCTGGGGAAACACTCCGCCCTGTCGCACTCCGAGACGTGTCTGTAGGGTGGGCCAGGCATTGCGCCCGACAATTCCTCACCAGTTCTGATCCTGAAGCTTGGGAATTACGTCAGTGCCTGTTCCCTCTATGTGGGTGGGACGTTTTCAAAACGTGGCTCTCGCCCTCGTGCCGCGCACATTCGTCAAAACGTTAACAGCAGCTTCGAGGATGCAAGGCGGGTCCTTTCAAGAATGTGGTTCTCGCCTTCGCGCCGTGCACTTCTGAAAAGGCAGCAGCAGCTGCAAAGATGGAGGATCGATGGCTTTCAACATATGGCTCTCGCCGTAGTGCCGCGTACATTCCTGGTGAAAGTTAGCAACGGCTTCAAGGATGGATGGCGGGCCAATTTCAAAATGTGGCTCTCGCGCTAGTGCCACGCACATTCGCCCTAGACGTTTGTAACAGCTTCAACGATGGAGGGCTGATGGCTATCAGCTTGTGGCTCTGGCGTTCGCGCCGCGCACATTCATCTTAAACGGTAGCAACGGCTTCAAGGATGGAGGTCGGGTCCTTTTTCAAAATGTGGCTCTCGCTTGAGCGCCGCGCACAGTCGTGCCTTAAAAGTCTGCAACGGCTTCAAGAAGTCGTGTTGTCGAACTCCCAGGAACAGCATTCTGGCACGATTGTGGATCGTCAGGGCGCGACAGTTGTTCACTCGCGGTCTTGAGATCCCAGAAACGGCGTTCTGGAACGAGTACGGCTTGCCAGGACGAAATAGTCACGTTGATTCGCGGCGTTGTCTCAAGAACGGTGTTTTGGCAGGGTCGGGAATTCCCAAACGGTTGCTTTTCAATGGGGCACTCCCCGCCCTTAAAACAAACTGTAGTAGGGGCCTATGACGAGGGAACTTGGCGAGAGTGTTTATTGCAGCATAGTTGACGCGTCTTGGATTTACACTGGTCATCGTCCTCCTCCCTCTCCCTTCCTCCTCCCCTCCCTCCTTTTCATAAATAATTCTCACTTCCTTCCCCCGTTGTCATCCCCCCATTCTCGCACTTCGCCTTTTCCCGATCCTTATCCTCTTCCTCCTCATCCGCATCTTCTTTCTGATCCTTCATGTTTCCTCCCTCCTCCAGCTGTTTGGCCTCCCCCTCCTGCACCTCATCCCCCCACCTCAAAATCCACATCCTCAGTATCCACATCGTCACGGCCATCGTCAACAACCATCAACACTACAAACGGCATCAACATCGTCATCACCACCACCGTCGCCATCGTCGCACTTCTTCTCCCTCCTCCTCCTCCGCCTTCTCCTCCTCTCGCATCATCCCGCCTCTTCCCAACCTCCTGTGCCGCCGCCCCCTTCTCTGCCTCATCCTCCTGCTCATCGCTTCTCCTGCGGCAAAGCAGCGGCATCGCCGGCGGTGTCGACTTTCCAGCAGCTGGAGTTCAGGGCTTCAGCGCTGCGGGTATGCTGTGCGTGGCCGCAGTGCACTGCACCCGTGGGAGGGGGCCGAACGATCCCACACCGTTCCTGGCTGCGTGCGTGAAAAAAGGGCTCCGAAATCCGGATACGTCGCAACGCCTCCTTGCTCGACCCGCCAGTGATCCGCGCCGCCCCGTGACCCTGCCCCTCTCATCCGCACCAAATTTTGAAGACATAGTGGGTACTGTGCAGAACCGCTCCGTCTTCAGATCGAGGAGCCGGCCTCGACTGGTGCGCACCGAGGTGGTGTCGACCATCCGGCGCGAGGGCGCCCCGGACGGCCAGCGTTGAGACTCCGGGTCGTGGGCACCCCTTCGGTTGCTGTGAAGCTCTGGGCCTCGGGACTTTGCGCGTGCCCCCCTGCGCGGCGCGACGCGGGGAGTGTCCTCGCACCCTCGCAGGGCCCGCCACTGAGAAGGGCAACTCTCCAGCCCAGGCTGCGTCGCGCGAGGCGCAACCACCTTCGCGCGATTTCGTGCGACCTTGACTGTCTCATTCGATGCGGTGTAACGTCGATGCCATCCCTCCCCTCCCTCCGTTGCAATCTCTCTCTCTCTCTCTCTCTCCCTTTCTCTCTGTCCTGGCTGTGGCCGTGACAGGCCGTCGGCTGGGGCAGTGTCAGTGTCGCTGGCGGTGTCCTGTTGATAGAGCATTCCCGTGCAGGGCCGCGGCGGGAGAGAGATCGAGCATGACACGTACAGTCCTCCTCTTCCTCGCTCTCACCATCCCCTCGTGTGTCCCGATGTGCCCAGTCATGGGCAATGCGTTCACGAGGCTGCCCTTGGGGAATGGGGCGCGCCAGCTTTGGCGAAGCCCTTGGAGCTCCACCTCCAAGCCTGCAGCAGCATCGGAACCGACATCGGCACATTGCACGAGCTGCGATGTTCTCCTCATCGAGCACGGGCGGGCACGCCCCGTCTTGGCGCACCATTCCTGAACATCCACAAGCACCCGTTGGAAAACAAGCCCTGCCACCCCTCTCGAGCCCTCCGTTGCCCCCCACTGCCCACCCTCCCGGCTGGCGGCGAGCGCGCGCGCCAGCAAAGTGCCGTGCAGCCAGGGGGCTCAAGGCCGGCGCGGCGGTGCTGTCCCCAGCGGCGGCGGCAGCTGCGGCTGCTGCTGCCACAACGGCCTTCGGGAGGGCGCCAGCCGAACACCATTCACCGATGCCGATCCTGATCAGGGTCATCCTCGGCCCGGCAAGTGTGTATGCAACCGCATGGCTGGGCCAACAAAACAGGCACACCAATCCGGACAGGACGGTCCTGGCCAATATCGGTGCTGCTGCATGTGAAGCAGGAGCCGACCATCCTGGTGTGCTTGCAGGCTTGCTGCGGGATGTGTTCATAGCCCAGAAGAGAAGAAACCAAAGGCGGTGTTTTCAGTAGAATCGAACAGATGAATCGAAACAGCACTGTGTTCACTACACCAGAGAAGCTTGAACAGGACCTGGACCAAACAGCAGAACATTATGAGAAAGTCTGCTTCGTGGACCCACAAGCAGATTCAGGCGTTCCCCTCCTGACTGGGGTAATTATAACCGCCGTGCGACCATAAGAAACGCGGAATAAGGAACGAAGGCGCTCTCCCCGCGATGCATGGGGGACAAAGGATACCGCCACTGCTAATCCCTGGACCTCTCCTGGAATTCACTCTGGCCTGCATGTTGCTGAGAATCCAGCCGTGGCGACAAGGGGCTCTCCAGGACGAGCCGCGGCATCGGTACGTCTGTCTCGCGACCTAAATCTCCGGAGCGGCCCGAAAACCTGAGTCCCTCCCACGCCCAAAGCGGTCCTCATCCCAAGGCCCTGACTGTACTGGCACGGCGCCAAGCGTGCAATTACCAGACCAGCTCGACGCACGCCGCCGCGCGTGCTGGCCAGCGCAGACAGCGCGCATTGAACTGGTCTGGCACGCTTGGTGTCGTGCAAAGTACGCCTCGCGTCGTGCAGTGTACGCTTGGCGCCCCTCCAGAGCCTTGGCCGTGGTGGTCACCGTGCTCACAGCCTCGGCGACCACTGCGCTGGCGCCGGCCACCTCCCGTCGGAAACAGGAGGAGGAGGAGGAGGGGGAAGAAGAGGAGTCAGGAGGAGGAGTCAGGAGGAGGAGGAGGAGGAGGAGGGGGGGGAGGAGGAGTGACCCTGGGCAAGAGTGACCTCTGGTGCGTGGCTTGAGGGGGAAAAGCAAGGGAGCCCAAAGCGAGCGCGGGAGCCGCTGCTACCGCCGGACCTGGGCCAAAAGAGCACCCTTCACAGTGGAGGCCAGTCCACAAAAAAAGCTTCCACAAGAAACCCAACCCCGAGACCCCGGGACGTCGATCGACTTTTGGTGTGGGAACGTCGCGCTTTCCATATCAAAACCATCGTACTCCAAGAAACCCAGGTCACCCTGGAGGCAAGCAGGGTGCTGCTTGACGTGGGTCTCCACAGCTAGGGCACGAGACCCTCCGTGGGCCAGAACGAGCAGAACATCCAGGGGAACCCTCCCTGGGATGCACAAAAACATCACACGGACACGCAGAACACTGTCCTCCTCCTCCTCCTCCTCCTCCTCCCCAATCTCCTCCTCCTCCTCTGGGGTGCCCGCCCCAGACGGACCTCGATCTTACACCCCAGTCCGACTGCATCGAACCTCCTCCAGCCACCGGGGAGAGCCCGTGGGCCCGCACCAGCAGGGTCATTCTGGCGACGGGTCGCTCTCGGGAGAGCGAGCCCGGCATCGAATCGATCAGTCGGGCCGGCGATCGAACTGAATCGGATCGGCTCGGCAGTCGAGTCGGGAACAGTCGAATCGGCGAAACTCGGCAGGCTAGCGTGCCTCCAATAAGGAATCGGAACTCACCTCGGAATCGGAACCGGAAGCCATCGAGATCGAATCGAATCAAATCGGAGAAATCGCACTGCGCACTGCGTCGTGGCAGCCACCGCCGCTGCCGCGGCCGCCGCCGCTGCCGTCGTCGTCGTCGTCGTCGTCGACGTCGTCGACATCTTCGTCGCCGTCGACGTGGTCGGTGTGTTCTTCGTCATCGTCCTGGGCGCAGCCTCCTTCTCCTCCTCCTCCTCCTCCTCCTCCTCCTCCTCCTCCTCCTCCTCCTCCCCCTCCCCCTCCCACTCCTCCTCCACCTCCCACTCTTTCTCCTCCTCCTTCTCCTCCTCCTCCTCCTCCACCTCGTCCTCCTCCTGCTCGAGCAGGGTATCGACTGCAATATAACATTCACCCCAGACTCGATGTTTCCGTCGAAACCACGGCAAATCCGTAGCAGGTTGGCATGTCTACGGGACAATCTTCGTATTTGTTTTTGGACTCGACTGGGCATCCATTTTGGTAGACAAGCACATTACACTTCGACTCGCAAGTGGCCTGGATCCGCCGCGGAGGATTTAGGTCCCATTACGTATAGGAAGACGTGCCTTGTTTTGTTCGGACGTGTGCGAGTGGGCACTTTGTGAGTAGCAGAACGCGCTCGGTGATCTGGGGTACATCAATCCTGTAGTCGATCCCCTATGCTCGAAGTGTGCCAGAGCCACGGCCGGGCACGCACAGGGCGAGGCCTGCTGCTGGGATGCACGTGCGGCATCTTCGTGCCCGACACTGCGTGGGCCGTTCAACTGCTGTTCTGCGCCGGGGCCCCCTGGCGGGGCCTCCGGCGCCGCCCCTGGCGCGCTCTGAGCGCCAGGGATCCAACGCCGATCCGAGAAATCCGCGCGGACCTGTGAGTTTTTCTATTAATGTCATTCTCCCCCCTATCAGGGGGACGTAAGACCTGGGTACAGGGGACTCGGAAATCCCCGACGAGATCGTCAAAAAAATGACGAGGTCGAGCCTGCATTTTGACGAGGCCTCCCGCTGCAGACATCCCACGAAACTCCTCCTCGTCAAAATCCGAGGCGCGGTCGTCAAAAAACGATGGCGAACCCGAGTCCTGGCAAACCCAGGTCTTGCGCTCCCCCGACCCTAGCTCAACCACTGGCCACGGGCCCAAGGCCAGGGCAGGACCGCGAGGAGTCGCGGGCGGCGGGGCCGGCAGGCGGCGGAGGCGAATCGCCGCGAGAGCGGACAGAAAGGGTAATGACCACCTGCGACAGCGGGGCAAGGAGACCGTCGACAGCGGGACCGGACCGCCTCTTCGAAGGCGAGGCCTGACCGTCGGGCTCGCGGTCGTCGTGACCGCCCGCCCTTCCGCGAGGGCGCCCGGCCCGTGACCCCGCTTCAAGTGGCCGATGCTGGGCCACTGGCGGCGCCGCGTCGGAACGGCACAAACCTATAGCGCAGGGCAGGCCAGCGTGTTTGGCCCAATGACGGCTGACCCCTGGAAGGCCGCGGGGCAGCATGCGCAGCGGCTCTGGCCCAGGCCCGCCGCCCCCTGGCACGAGGGCGCAGCTCGAGATGGCGCCGCCTCCTCCCCAGGGCCTCCCAGGCCAAGGCTCTCGCGCTCGTGGGCCGCGCAGGGCTACTCGCGTGCAACCGTACCCAGCAAGCGTGGCGGGGCGTTCTGTCCGTACCGCGCGGTGGCGCCCTCTTGGCCAAGGCATGGGCGGCCTACACTTGAATAGGGCTGGGGGGGCCAAGTCTGCAGAACACCCCACACGGACGTCAAGGGGCGCAACCAACCTGTTCGGTCAAGCTGAACCTGATGCACCACACCCGGCGCCACGCCAGAACCTTGGACGTGAGCGAACGGTTGAACTTTGCACACCTTCGTTGGCATGACCGGCGAGGCGTTTGACCACCTCGACGTCCGTTGTCCTGCAAAAAAAGGCGTTCTCTGACCCTCGGCCCTACTGAAGTCTACACACCATCCCAGAGCTCAAAATGGCCCTGGCAAACAAGATGGGGGCTGCCCGGACTGGGTCCAAGCAGATGGGGCCGGCGGATAGCGACGCATTGGCGACGCCGACATGGAGAACATCAGGTCCGAAGTCGCGCTGCATCGCCGATGCATCAGCGTCACGGCGGGATCCACCGACACCATCCACCTCGACCCCACATTGAGAGCCAGGAGCGAGATGGTGCAGAACTGGTATCCCCCAGAAGGGCAGCGCCACATCGACGGCGACCTCATCGCCGTCACCATGGCAGATCCTGGAGGGAGGGGGGAGTACACCCATCGCGTGCTACCAGAAGGAACGCTGCATGGGGAAAAGAGGAACCTTCTGGCCACGGCGGGTCTCGACCGCGCGTAGGTTCCACGACCCAGATCTGAGAAACGATCGGCGGTGGACAAAGCTCCCTTTAGTAAACCTCCCCTTAGTGAAATCAAGATGGGACCAAAACCGGCGGACCTGGACCCGCAAAAACGACGGCCGCGACGCCCTCTCGCGAACCTTTTTTTTTGTGTGGCCCCTGGGTGTCGAAACGCGGGCACATCATCCTTAGGTGCCCGCAGAGGCGGCAGCCCGAGCTGCCTCCTCCTCCTCTGCCCGCAAACGCAGGCTCAAAGCGCTCATGCCCTCCGTCTGGACAGGGCCTGTCGCTGCAAGTTGCAGCGTGACTTCGTCTGGGGGCGGCAGCGCGGCAGCGTAGCACAGATTCGCGACCCCTCGTCTGGAAGTCGTCGTGACCTCAGCGTTCTGATGATGCTGAGGCAACTGGCCATCGTAAATCCGTCTCAAAGCAAGGGCACCACGAGCCAGCGTACGCTGCTGGCATTCTCTCCCTAGGAGACGGCATATGCGGGTCGTATAAGCTCCGCAGACAATACAAATAAACAAAAACCTGTCATCTGTGCCTTGGACCACCGTGCAGTGTGCCAGGGTGTGCCCTAGAGACAGATCTAGGTTCTCCTGAGGTTCCTACTCATGCCTCTACAGCCCAACATGGGCCTTGAGTCCTGGTCCCGCGAGAGGGTTAAACATCTGAGGCATCGCGCACGCCCACAGTAGAGCTCCTGCCAAGCGTGCCAACCTCCAGATTTCAGAAAATTGGCCCTCGGACCAGAACTCGAAACTCCATGACATCTATCTTGCAGGAAAACGGCCAAAACTTTGCCCATTAGACGGGCAGTGGCTTTAAGCAGATCAATCTTGCATTCGACCTCCTGAGACTCCAAGCGGGAGGGTTGGGGGTGGTCGAGGAGAGCTCCCCTCTCGCGAACCGAAAACGGCCGATTCCTTAATCGACGTGTCAGGGTGAAAGGCCTATCCGCCTCCGAAACGACCTGAGAACCCGAGTCCCTCCGGAACCCGAACCGGTTTCGCGTCCCATGCCCTGACCGGACGACTTCCGCGTGCACCGCCGAAAAAGATCGGCGGTGAGCCCACCCCGGCAGCGAGTGCATGCGGTCCTGGGCGGGATGGGCCTCTCGGGGCCCAACCTGTAGGCCGGGCATGTCCTCCCACAGGCAGATCCTGGAGGAAACATTTGGAGCAGCCAAACATGCGGTTGGAAAAAACATGCAAGACATAGTCAACACATCGACCCCAAACATATTTTATATATATATATATATATATACACACAAAAATCTATGTTTGATTCTTCCTCCTGCAGAGGGACACGCCCGGCCTACCCCTATCTGCGGTGAGTAGGCGATTTGGGGGTCGGTGCGTCCCTCCCCTGAGCCGATCCCCCCCCAAACGGTGCCCCCTCCGACACATCACGTGCGTTTCAATGGATTCCTTGGCCTCTCTTGTTGCCCCCGTCGACGCGTGGCGTGAAGAGGCACTCGGCAGCCCCAGGAATCGGCGAGCTGGCTTGACCGTGGCGGGGTCTCCCGCAGCCGATCGCACGCAACCCCGACACATCCTTGGTGGAATTGTCTCTGCTCAAGCCCACAAAAACTCTGGCACGCCCGACATTTCGGAGGCGGCCAAGGGGGGGGGGCGTCCAAGAGGGAGGGGCACAGATCATGGCCAGCGGCATGTGCGCGGCCCAGGGGGGGGGGGCAGGGGACGTAGCGAAATAAGAAGAGGCGCCATGACATCTGAGGAGATATCATGGCCACCGCGATGACATCCACCCCCCCTAGTCATCACCCCCCTCTGTGCCGACCCCGACAATTGGCACGGACGAGACGATGCCCGACAACAGGCGTTGCCCAACACCTTCAGCAGCCGCTGTCAGGCAGGCGGCATCTGATCTCAAATGGACGCGTCCGCGGCGACGCCGACAGCGGGTCTTGTTCAGAATGGGCAGGACATGATGTAGGTGTCGCCACAATTCTTTCAGTACCCTTTTCGGTCGCGCCGAGAACCACCTCAGCTGCAACTCACAAAACTCGGAACACGCAGACCTGACGCTGCCACACACACACGCAACGACGACGACAGTCACGACCAGAGCGGTAGACCCCATTTTTCTGCGGCACGTTTCAAGCTGTATCGATACGTGAGGCTTCCAGGGCCACAGTGGGCGAACACGCCCGGAGGAGGAGGAAGAGAAGGAGGGGCAGGTGGAGGTGGGGGGGGAGGGGGAGGGGGAGGAGGGGGAGGGGGAGGAGGAGGAGGAGGCGGAGGAGGAGGAGGAGGAGGAGGAGGATCTGAGGGAATGCCTCCTCGCTGAGGCCATACGCGCCGCTCTTCTTCGCAGCTGGCATGGCGCCAGACCGGGAGGCGGTGCAGCACCGTGCACTCGAGGCTCAAGACCCACGCCCGCCCACAACGACTTAGGTACTCCCGCCCCCTTGGTAAGGCTTCGGGCTGCGCGCAGACAGCACCCCTTGGTAGTCTGAACTTGCCTCAGCATGTCCACCGAATAATCAAAGCTGGCCTCAACAGGCCGTTCGAGTAGTCCTGGCGCGGAGATCCCAGGGATGCCGCCGGAGGCGGCGCCAGGATGCTGAGTCTGCCCCAGGGAGACTCGAGTGGTCTGTTGAAGCCAGCTGGGACTACTTGCGGGGCTTACTGAGACAAGCTGGGACTACCGGGGGGGCTGTCTGTGCGCAACCCGAAGCCTTACCACGCCCCCTGGTCCTCCTCTTGAGCAGGTTTTGTCCTCCAGGTGGGGTGAAGAATCTTCGAATCCTGGGGCCGTCAAAACAGACCCGAGATGAAAAACTATCCTTGGGAACAGATTACCCCCACTTTCCGTTGAAACAATCATGAATCCAGCACCCGGAGGCGTCACCCTGGCACCCAGAGGAGGAAGAAAAGGAAGAGGACGAGGAGGAGGATGATGACGACGCCGAGGAGGAGCAGCAGGAGGAGGAGGAGGAAGAGAAGGAGGAGGGCAGGAAGGAAGTGTAGTAGTAGTAGTAGTAGTAGTAGTAGTAGTAGTAGTAGTAGTAGTAGTAGTAGTAGTAGTAGTAGTAGTAGTAGTAGTAGTAGTAGTAGTAGTAGTAGTAGTAGTAGTAGTAGTAGTAGTAGTAGTAGTAGTAGTAGTAGTAGTAGTAGTAGTAGTAGTAGTAGTAGTAGTAGTAGTAGTAGTAGTAGTAGGTAGTAGTAGTAGTAGTAGTAGTAGTAGTAGTCGTAGAAATAGTAAATAGTACTAGCCATAATATTAGTAGAAGTAGTATAGTTAGTCGTAGTAGTAGTAGTAGTAGAGTAGTAGTCGTAGTCGTATCGTAGTCGTAGTCGTAGTAGTGGTAGTAGTAGTCGTAGTCGTAGTCGTAGTCGTAGTAGTGGTAGTAGTAGTAGTAGTAGTAGTAGTAGTAGTAGTAGTAGTAGTAGTAGTAGTAGTAGTAGTAGTAGTAGTAGTAGGGGAGTAGTAGTAGTAGTAGTAGTAGCAGTAGTAGTAGTAGTAGTAGTAGTAGTAGTAGTCGTAGAAATAGTAAATAGTACTAGCCATAATATTAGTAGAAGTAGAAGTAGTCGTAGTAGTAGTAGTAGTAGAAGTAGTAGTAGTAGTAGTAGTAGTAGTTGTAGTAGTAGTAGTAGTTGTAATCGTAGTCGTAGTCGTAGTCGTAGTCGTAGTAGTGGTAGTAGTAGTCGTAGTCGTAGTCGTAGTCGTAGTAGTGGTAGTAGTAGTAGTAGTAGTAGTAGTAGTAGTAGTAGTAGTAGTAGTAGTAGTAGTAGTAGTAGTAGCGTAGTCGTAGTAGTAGTGTAGTAGTAGTAGTAGTAGCAGTAGTAGTAGTAGTAGTAGTCGTAGTAGTAGTAGTAGTAGTAGTAGTAGTAGTAGTAGTAGTAGTAGTAGTAGTAGTAGTAGTAGTAGTAGTAGTAGTAGTAGTAGTAGTAGTAGTAGTAGTAGTAGTAGTAGTAGTAGTAGTAGTGGTAGTAGTGGTAGTAGTGGTGGTGGTGGTAGTAGTAGTAGTAGTAGTAGTAGTAGTAGTAGTCGTAGTGGTCGTAGTAGTAGTAATAGTAGTATTAGTAGTAGTAGTAGTAGTAGTCGTCGTCGTCGTCGTCGTCGTCGTCGTCGTAGTGGTCGTAGTAGTCGTAGTAGTCGTAGTAGTAGTAGTAGTTGTAGTAGTAGTAGTAGTAGTAGTAGTAGTAGTAATACTAATAATAATAGTAGTAGTAGTAATAGTAATAGTAGGAGGAGGATGTGGAGGAGGAGGAGGAAGTGGAGGAGAAGGAGGAGGAGGAGGAGGAGGACAGCGGGAGGAGGAGGAGGAGGAAGAGGGAGAGAGAGAGGAGGGAGGAGGGAGGAGGGAGGGAGGAGGGAGAAGGAGGAGGATGAAGAGAACTGCTGAGTGCGCTGTAGGCTTTCAGGGTACCATAAGCTATATTCCAGGATGAGGCGACCTTAACAAGTGCAGTGCTCCGCAACCCACTGCCTAATTCAGCTTCCCCCTGCAAGGGGAATATGCTTACAAGGACTCTAAGGGGGTATCACTCTTAAAGCCGCCCTAACTTGGTTTCGGCCATACTTCGAGAGGACAGCCAGTTGGGCTGTTCGGGTGCGGCATGGGGTGCTTAAAGTTTCCCATGCTACTCTTTTTTTCTGCCAGCCATGTTGGGCTAACAAATACTGCGGCATGCTGCGAGGGGGGACGTCGCAGTATCGGGGGGAACCCTCCTCACCTCAGCATCATGTGTGCGGTGCGAAACAAAGTATCAACATTGGGAAGCGCCCCGGGCCGCATGTGAAAGCACCCCTCACTTCTCACCCCTCAGGAGGTAAAGGGTGAACCACATTGAACAACGACCGTTAGGTTGCCACAGCCAATGCCGACCCTAGGGATGACAAGCGGGACCTGCTCGCATCGACGTGAACATCCAAACAAACGGGATAGCAATTGCCGAAGGAGTAGGTTAGCTCCTTGGCACAGCTCAACACAACGGAGCAACCCCGTCATGTGGGACAGCTGAGGCTTGCGAATGGGAGGCGATGTTTTTTTTGTTTTTTTCCGAATGCCTAAGGAGGCCTTCGGAAAGCGCAACGCGGTCTGGTTCTTGTGGGCCTACGGCTGTTCGCCCAGAAGACGCACGCGTGTTTGCAGAGAAACACAAAAACATAGTGGTACACAAATCCGACTCCCCGCAAACTGGGGGAACCCCCATCCGTCCCAACAAAAAAATACAAATTCGCCTCCTCGCACGCTGCGGGAACCTTCTTCTGCGGCCAACCGCGTTCACAGCCCCCCCCTCCAACGTCGTCTCCTTCCGCACCTCCAAGGAGAGAGAGAGAGAGAGAGAGAGACAGGGTGAGGTGAGGAGAAGGGGGGCAAGGGCGAGGAGAAGAATGACGAGGAGGGAGTACAGAAGGGAGGAGAACACGAGGCGGAATGAGGATGGGCGGGACGGGGAGGGGGGCAGGAGCAGGAGCAAACTGAGAGCGCCCCGGAATGCTCCTTGAGCCAGGACCCTACCTCGCCCTCGCTCACGGCGCTGACGGCGGCGCCCATCGCCCGCCAGCCCTGGGCTGTGGCACGCTTGCCATCGCTCGGACGTCCACTCCTAGTGCGCTGCTTGGCTCCCTGCGTACTTTGTTCCCTAGATCGTAAAGCATGCTTCAAGATGACCCCGCCGAGAAAAATGCAAAGCAGGGGGGGAAGGGAGTCATCCTCGTCTTAGCCCCGTCAGAGGGAAAAAAGAGAGAGGAGGACGAGGCAGGCCGAGGAGGAGGGAGGAAAGCAGGCAGAAGGCAGAGGGGGGGGGGCAGGAGCAGGGTAGGGGCAGGACTGGGGGGGCGTGCAAACATAGACTAACGGTCGCCAAATCCATGGATCGGGGAAGGTGCCCTCCGCAAAATGCGGCAAATGCCGCCTCGCTCGGCGGCGGAAATCCGCGATTCCCCATGGAAGCCGGGACCCGTCGCTAATCCACGCCCCCTTTGATCCATGTTTGCGGTCGCCTGAAGCAAGCGACCACAACCACATCGACGACACACTCTGGGAGATGTCCTGCGGACTTCTTCCGACCCTGCATCGGCAATACTTCGCCGATCGATCGGCGACAGGCCCCCGACAGCGAGCCCCGCACCTTCCTGCGCGGGGTGGGGCCGTCAGGCCCCCGTCGGCGATCGTTGGGCGGTTGGGGGTCGATCGATACATCCCCCCCGTGTGCCTATCCCCCCTATCGTTGCCCCCTTGATCCATGTTTGCGATCGCCTGAAGGACCAGGATGAGGACGAGGAGTTGAAGAGAGGGTACGTTGCGTCCCCCCGAGCGAGCGGCGAGGCGCCGGCGGAGGGTACTTTTGACCGCCCGTCCGGCGCCGGGCGGGCAGTGCGCCACGAGGCTCGCCTCAAAGCTACGTCCCCCTCCCGTCCTCCGTCGTTTACCTGTCTAGTCCTTGCTCCTCCTCCTACTCCTCATCCTCCTCCTCCATCCCCTCCTCCTCCTCCACCGCGCTTACTCCTGATGCTGATCCTTCTCCTCAGGGGGATCCGCAACCGACGGATCAATACAGATATATAAATGGTAGCCATATACGGGAACAGTTGTATACATAGATGGTAGACGTATAAACATAATATACATGAAACCTATTGCTTGAGGCAATCGCATACGCATGCTGAACGCGCATCCCCAGACGATCGTTTCCACTGATGCGTTCGCCTCTGGATCGTCTCAAACACTCGACCTACGTTATCTGCGGCGGCTTCTCAGGAACGCCGCAAACCTATCAATTAGGGCTGCTCGACGTTCCACCAATCATTGTCATCATGTACCTGCTGCTCCCGCGCAAACACAACATAAACAAACATTCAACAGCCACCACAAACAAAAACGAAGCGCGGTCGGTATAGCCACTCATTAGAGGCGAATGCTGCTAAGGTGATGAGTCCCCTCATCGATGCGGAAATCTCTCAAAGTTCAAAGTTCCTCCAATCTCATCTTCCACCCAATTTTCGAATCCTCGTCACATCTGAGACGTTGCGATGGTTCCACGACGTGGGCTCCCAGAATTCTCGCCCGAATCCCCGGGACCGCTTGCGTTCGCTCTAGCTCGTTCCCAATTCAAGCTAAGGCTTATTTCTTTTGTGAAGAACTGGTTCGTAGATCCTAGCCCCAATCCAGAGGCGGGCCCCGACCTTTCCCAGCTCTCTGCTCAAGGGATTCCTTGGCGACTTGCTTGGGTTCCCCGATCATGTTCCCCCACCCTGATCGTTTCCACAATTTTGTTCCTTGCGTTCCTGAATCGGTATCTCCGGTCTTGCTGCTCGGGGTCTCTGGCCTTGCCCATCGGGTTCCAGTCTTGTAACGCCTAGCAAGGCCAAGCCCTGCGTAGCAATGTAAAGCAATGCCAACCAATATCAAACACTATCAGACAATACGAAGCACTGCGGGGAAATGCCAATCAACGCGAAGCAAGGCACGGCCTCGCAACTTCAAGCAAGGCCAACCCATGACAGGCACTGTCAAGTAACACAAGAAATGCCGCCAAGCCACGCCAAGCAATTCAAAGCACTGCAAACCAACGACAAGCAACGCTTCCAAGCAATACCAGGCACAGGCAATGCAAAGTCACTGCCAAACAATGCAAAGACAATGCCGAGCAATGCCAACAGATGCCAAGCAACGCCAAGCAGTGCTAAGCACTGCCAAGCAACAATTGCAAGCACTGCCAAGCGATTTGAAGCACTGAGAATGCCAAGGAATGGTTTGCACTGCATTGCTTTGCACTGCACTGCTGTGAATTGCTCAGCACTGCTTTTCATGGCCCTGAGGGCAAGAATACCCCCAGGAGGAGGAGGAGGAAGAGGAGGAGGAGGAGGAGGAGGAGGAGGAGGAGGAGGACCCTTCTCGTCGTCGGCGCCCCCGGGCTCGAGGCGACTTAGCGCAGCGAGCCCACGCCCCAAGCCTCAGCGCAGCAACACGTGGAGGCCTGGAGATGGGCCCCAACAAGCACACCAACACCAACACCGGGGGAAGATGATCCTGGATGTTGGTGCTGGTGGCGTTCCCTTGGCAACCTGGGACGCCCGATATCAGCACCATCCCCGAAATCGGGATCATCTTCCCTCGGAAGAGGCTCACCGCCGATATTGTTGTTGGTGCTAGCCTCTACAGGCCTCCGAAACAACGCCGCTCTCGCCGGCGAGCGCGTCGAAAATGGCCGGCGCGGCGCCGCGGCGCCCATGGAACCTGGCCTCAGCGGCACCGGACCGCGCCGCCCACGCCGGCGTGCACGACGCGCACGACCGGCGCGGCTGCGGCGACTTGGAATGCGGGCACGGCCGCGGCGGAGCCCTGGTACACCTCGGTCGAGCGGCGGAAGACGGAGCGGGACGCGCCGACTCGACCGGCCGAGAGGCTACCGCGGCCTGGCCTTCTCCTGCCTGCCTCCCCCTCATTACCTCCTCTGACCTCCTCCTGCCTCCTCCCCCACCTCCTCCTCCTCCTGCCTCCTGCCTCCTCCTGCCTCCTCCTGCCTCATCCTCCTACCTCCTACCTCCTTCCTCCTGCCTCCCCATGCCTCCTCCTGCCTCCTCCTGCCTCCTCTTGCCTCCTGCCTCCTGCCCCCTCCTGCCTCCTCCCCCGGGGTGTCGAGAGAGGGCCACGCCGCCCAGGATGTCGGGCGAGCTGGTCCCCGTCGGCCGCAGGTCCCCTGCGCTGCTCCCAAGGAGGCCGTCGTCGCCCCCTGCGGCAGGGTGTGGCGGCGCGCAGAGAGGGGTGGGGGGGGAGGGGGGAAGGCTTCTCAGAAGGAGGCTGCTTCTGAGACGACGCCGGCCTGGCATTTCTAGAGAGGGCCGTCATCTTCCGAGAAGCAGGGGTGCTTCTCAGAAGCCTTCCGCCCTCCCCCTACCCCCTTCCGCCCCTCTCTGCGCGTGGCCGGGGGGTACGGCGCGGTGCGCCGCCGGAGGGGCACGAGACGGCCTCCGAGAGCCCCTCGACGGCCCAGGACCAGGACGGCCCCACGACGGCTCCATGGGAGCCCAGGAAAGCCCAAGACGGCCTACACGCGCGGCATGAGAGCTCCTCAAGAAGTGTAGACGACATGCGTCACATGTGACGGCCGTCCTCTGCCTCCTGCAACTAAACATGGCTAAGATCAGCACCACCAACACAACCACCATTACCAACATCGGTATCAGAAATCATCATCATCAGCATCATCATCATCGTGGTCTTCATCCTCATCGTGCTCATCACCATCCTCATCATCACCAGCATCATCATGATCATGATCATCATCATCATCATCGTCATCATCATCAGCATCATCATCATCAGCAGCATCATACTCATAATCAGCATCATCATCATCAACATCATCATCACCATCATCGCCACCATCATCATACAAGCATCATCGCCATGACTCTTCCTATTCCGCGCCCTCCTGATCATCAGATGTGTAATCGCGGTCATTCGGGGATGGACAAAACCCTCTTTAGTAAAACCTGGTTTAGTGGAAACGACGTTGGGCCCAATCCTGGCGGGCGCAAGCCTGGAAAACTACGGTCGCGGCGCCCTCTCGAGAACCGACAACGGACAATTCACTAATCGACGTGACAGGGTGGGCGTACCGTCTACCCCCGAGTCATTTCCATCACAGACACGACGCGGGCCACAACTTGTCCAACCGCCGCGCACGGTGCTGGGCTGGACATATTCCTCGCACAAGGCAATTCTCTCAAGATGCCAAGGCTGGGGACGCATAAGCCGGCAAACGAACAAGTGACAAACCCTTGTCTCTCGGCGCCCGTCTTCGCGATCCGAATCGGCCCGAAACGGCTCAAACATGTGCTGAAACCAGTTCCCCAGACCCTCCTGGGGTCCATCCTGCCAAGTTCTTCGAGCGGGGCCCAGACGTGGAGACGAGAAGCTCCAAAGGCGCCCCTGAACAGCTCCGAAGCGGCGACGCCCGCCCCCGGTCGCCCTTCGTGGCGGGCTTGACCCCACCGATCGGAGAGACGTAAGACTCGGATTCGGGGGCCTCGGGTTGGCCTGACCGGGCCGTCCAGAGAACGACGAGACCCAATCTGACATTTGACGCCAACTCCCGCTGCAACCACACCACGAGAACTCCTCGACTCTCACGTTTCCCCGAGCCTAGAGCCAGGGGAGGTCGGCCGAGCAGCCGACGGTGCGCGGCACCGACATGCGGCGGCCCGGCGGGGCGGAGGAGTGCGAGCCCCTCTTGAGGAGGAGGGCGCCGAGGGAGCAAGATCATGACCAGCCCCGAGTTTACTTATCCCAATGCCTACAATTGAACACTCCTATAAGGCGTGCCTTTTCCCAATTCCGTGCTTCGGTGCGCTTTTGTTCTTAGAATAAAAACAATAGTCTTAGAACAGGAACACGATGTAACAAAACAGAACGGCCTCAACCAATAATGGTCCAAGGACATTCCGTGCACATCATACAAGGTGATTGGAACATTCCATGGTATCAAGAGGCCTCGACATTGCTTGATATAAGCCATGAAATCGCAGACCCCCTTTAAGGAAAGCAATTTGGAACTCACTTCGAACAATTTGTCTCGATCCGCGCACTCGCGTGGAAGACACCTGCGATAACCCCACGCAGACCGCGCATGCACTCGGGGCTGCGAACCGGCGCACAATTGACTCACCAATTACGTCTTTGCCCCCGCCTCGTTGCCCACTGCCACTGTGGCCGTGCGCCCTACCGCGGCGACGAGGTCCCCAGATCCCACAGCGGCGTCTAGTTGAAGACGGACTTTTCTAAAACATAACGCACATTTTTGGACGCATGGGGCCTATCTTTATCCAGTGATCACGACTGCATTTCGTTAAAAAAGCACGTATGCATTAAATCTACGTCTCCCGACAGCGAATAATTAATACATAGACGAACTGGGTTTAAGTTTCATTTGTTCTTCTCCCCGTCCACTACTCATTCAGAGGATACCTTCGTCGACCCTCCGCGTGTGCCTGGCAGAGGAATGCGCGCAGCGGCGGCCACTCTATCCGCCGCCCGAATCGGTCGAATTGCACTGCAGCCGCTCGCAACACCACCGGGGACTTGCGAAACAGAAGTCGAGAAACGGGCCAAGACGAAGGCAGGGTGCCCCGCCTCCGATGCGAGAGACGGCCTGGACGTCAATGGGCAAGATGCGTCTAAAAATTCTCGAGCGCGGGGGTTGGGCCTCCGGTCCGACTGGTGACGACAGATGCTTCCCCGAACCACTGGGCCCGCGGCCTTCGCCGCCGCCCGGCGCCAGCCAGAATTTGGTCGGGCATGCCCCCCTGCAGGCAAGGCTCGGACGAAACATCCCCCCCCCAGCAAAAAGGCCACACACATACTTTTAAGACATGCTAGGAGCATCGCCCCAAAGCCAATCTTCTACTCTCTGTGAGTCTTCGACATGCCCGACTTCCCGCCAGAAGCTGAGCCGCGCGCCGCCGAGGCCGCCAGCAGCCGCTCCCCGCCCCGCCCGCCCGCGCCAGCGCAGACCGCAGGGGCGGCCACCGCGCGCGGCGGCCCGGGCCGCTCGGGCGGCCGCGCCCTCGGGGGCGTCAGGGCCGCAGGGCCGGGCTGCTGCCACGCGGCGGCTCGCGCGGGGGGCGTGTCCGCGGCGCGCGGCGCCTCCGCGGCCCGCGGCCGCCACGCGGCGGCCCGAGCGCGAGGCGTCTCCGCGCGGGGCGCCTCCGCGGCGCGCGGCCGCCGAGCGCGCGCGCCGCGCGGCGCCGCCGCGGCAGCGGCGGCGCCCGGGCTGTGGCCGCGCGTGCCTCGGCGCTGCGCGGCGCGGGCGGCGCCGCGGCAGGGCGCCCCGCCGCGCTCTGGGCGCGTCGCCTCCGCCTCCCCGGGAGAACCCCGAGTCGAATCGGCGAGCCGGATCGGCGATCGATCGAAGGGAGCCGGAGCGGCGGACATCGGCAGCCGAAGCGGGAAGCATCGGGTCGACCGAAATTGGGAGGCTTGCAGGCCACAATTGAGAAAGCAGAGCCCAGATCGGAATCCCAAGCCGAATCGAGTCGGAATCGGACGACATCGAAGTCGAATAGAACATCGGAGGCATCGAAACGAGCCCTGCGGCTCCGCCTCCCAGGGCGCGGGCCCCAGCGACCGGTGGTGCCAGTGGGTGCGCCCACCAGCGCAGGTGCGGCTGACCCAGTCCTCGTAGGCGAAGGGAAAGCGCAACAAACACAAACGTTTGCCGCTCCGCACGGCTTTCTTGGACCTGCGCCGGACCCCCCTCCCTGGCGAGCGGAGCGCGTTAGGGGCGCCGCTGGAGGCGCCAACGGAGTGGGGCCCAGCGCGGATCCAAGAAATCTGCGCGGAGCGTTCAAAGTTTCTGCTCGCAGTGGAGGCCAGTCCACCAGAAACCTTCCACAAGAGGCCCAACCCTGAGACCCCTGGACGTTCATTGACCTTGGGGCTGGGAACGTCACGCTCTCCACCGCAGAACTGTCGACACCCAAGAACGCCAGGGGACCCTGGAGGCCACCAGGGTGTCTCCTGGCATGGGCCCCCCACTGTACGGCGCTGGTTCTGCTGCGTCCTCACTGAGCAGGGACCGACCGTCCCGGCATTCCTATAGACCTACCACGAGATGTTCCTAGAACCCAAAAGTATGCTCTAAGAACAAAAACAATTATCCCGGCAAAGCAACCTAACAGCGATGTGTAGAAGCATATCTGAAAGCATTCCCCTTAAGATTCAGATGAAAATCCAGTTGTATAATTCTGCTGTTCTCGCAGTCGTAGTCGCATTCGCGATGACAGTCGCAGCGGCAACGGCAGTCGCAGTCACAGCCTCAGCCTCAGCCTGCCTCAGCCTCAGCCTCAGCCTGCCTCAGCCTCAGCCTGCCTCAGCCTCAGCCTCAGCCTGCTTCAGCCTCAGCCTCAGTCTGCCTTCAGCCTCGGCCTCAGCCTCAGCCTGCCTCAGCCTCAGCCTGCATCAGCCTCAGCCTCAGCCTCAGCCTGCCTCAGCATCAGCCTGCAGCCTCAGCCTCAGCCTCAGCCTCAGCCTCAGTCTGCTTCAGCCTCAGCCTCAGTCTGCCTTCAGCCTCGGCCTCAGCCTCAGCCTGCCTCAGCCTCAGCATCAGCCTGCCTCAGCATTCAAAATGTGGCCCAGGAATGGAGTTTGGGAACTAGAAGAACACGAAGTTGCCTACAGTTGGCTCCGGGCATTCAAAATCATGCCCAGGAATGGAGTTCTGGGAAGTCGAAGAGCACGAAGTTGCCTACAGTTGGCTACGGGCATTCAAAATGGCCCGGGAATGGAGTTCTGGGAACTCGAAGAGCACGAAGTGGCCTACAGTTGGCTCCGGGCATTCAAAATGTGGCCCGGGAATGGAGTTCTGGGAACTCGAAGAGCACGAAGTGGCCTACAGTTGGCTCCGGGCATTCAAAATGTGGCCCGGGAATGGAGTTCTGGGAACTCGAAGAGCACGAAGTGGCCTACAGTTGGCTCCGGGCATTCAAAATGTGGCCCGGGAATGGAGTTCTGGGAACTCGAAGAGCACGAAGTGGCCTACAGTTGGCTCCGGGCATTCAAAATGTGGCCCGGGAATGGAGTTCTGGGAAGTCGAAGAGCACGAAGTGTGTGACTGTTGGCTTAAAACGACTTCTGCGGCACCCTGTCCGTCACCCGCCCAGACCCCCCTGTGGAGTCATCTGCTGCTCTCTTTTGAGACTACTAGAAACCTATCAGTCTTCGCTGTTAGGTAATGTTCTCAGAACATGAACCCGCTGTGCTGAAACAAGACAAATCTCCGCCAGAAGCGTTCCAAGAACATTCCGTGGAGACCACAAACGGTTCTCAGAACACTGCTTGGTGGGGCTATGGGCGAGTCGGGTCGGGCGAAAGGGGGGGATAGCAAAGGGGGGGTTTGAGAATCAGCTCACGTAGCTGATTTTCCCGGCGTCTCCCGGCGCCGGGAGGCACCCATGTATCGAGGAATGGGCCCCTCGGCGGGGCCGAAACCAGCTGCATGCAGCAGATTTCGTAACCCCCCCTTTCCCAATCCTTCCCTTTCGCCCGGCCCGAGCGAGCCAGGACGCTTTGCGACTGTCTGATCCTCGGGCGCGGCGTCGGGGCCGAGCAGGGCGTCGCCCTCCGCGGCGCCGCCCGCCGGCGCGAGGCCGCCGCCGCCGCCGGCAGCGGCCACCGCGCGCCCTGCGACCTCGGCGTGCCGAGGCCGAAGGGGGGCCCAGGGGCGCACACACAAAGACGCACGAGTCCCTGGAGTCCCCCATGTCGATTCCCAGACGTTCTGGATGTGCGTCTTCCCCCCCTCTCCCCATAGTGTCCCATGATTTCCCAGGAGTCCCCATGTGTATTCCCATACTTTCTGGGTGTGCGTCTTCCCCCCCACTTCCCATACTGTCCCATACATTTTCCAGGGGATTGACGATGCATGGTGTCTGTGTTTTTTTTTGTTTCGGCGGTGGACAAACCTCCCTTTAGCAAACCTCCCCTCAATGAAAACGGCCTGGGACCGAAACCGACGGATCTGGACCCGCAAAAATGACGGCTGCGACGCCCTCTCGCGAACCGAAAACGGCCAATTCCTCAATCGACGTGTCAGGGTAGGAGGTCTATCCACCTCCGATTTTTCCGCTCCTGAAACATCTGGTCCGCGAAAGGAGGGGCCGAACTCCCCTGTGGCAACGCATGGGGGCCTCCCATACCACCTTGCTGGCTCCTGGTAACCAGCGCCAACCGACACGCTGACTCGACGCTGCTCGACGTCAAATCGGCGCGACCTCATCCATTACCAAACGCTGATCCACGCTGGTGCACTCTAAAGACTGATTTGCGAGGGCACGCCAGGCTTCCATGATCTGCTACCGAAGAACGCCCTGCACATGTCATAATGATTGCGAGTGCACAGGAAGGAGCATCGCAATGAACACCCCTCCAAACAAACGAAGCGCACCTGAAGAACTCGAAATGAGCAGTACTGTACATTGAACCTCCAGGACTGGTTAGCAAACGCCTTCCAAAGGGGTCGGGTAGTTTATTCATAATTCGAGCAGGGCCAGTACGCGAGAGGATCTCTGCATGGGGTCTGGAGTCCGGGGCGAAGCAAAAAAAATGGCGGCGGAGGATTCGTTCATAGATCTGAGGATCCTCCTCATCCGTCGTTTTCCGGGCCATGACTCGAGCCCCAGACTGCCGTCCGTCACGATGGCGGGCTCCCCAGAAGGCTGTCGACGAAACACGACTGACGGAAAATGTACCACAACGCCAGAGACGAAAGACCCCAGGAGATCCCAAGAAATGTTGAAAGCAAACAAATACGTTTGAGAAGGAGGCAAAATGAAGGGAAAGACAACAATCACCATGATAAAGACTGAACGCGGAAACCTCGGTGCAGAGCTTCGTCGTCGCCCGAGCTTGGTCGTCGTCCATCTTGGTCATCGTCAACTCGTGTATCATCCTCGCCGATTGGCGGCGGCCGGCATGGACTATTATCAAGATCGGCGTAGACGAGATCTCGCAACTTTGGGTCACGGTTACCTCTCATTTGGGGGTCGTTACAGGAGCCCCTGGCCCAGGGTGCCCCCAGCTGTTCGCTCAATGTTGGAGCCCCGTGGGCTCTCTCTGCCTCGTGAGGGGTGCTCCTTGGAGGCCTTGGGGGGCCTCCTTGGAAATCCTGGGGGCACCTTGCTTGGGCCAGGAGCACTTCTTGCAACACCCGGCTCATCGCGCCTCTCCCTCGAAGGAAGGATGCCGGGGGACCGCGGCGTCGACTGGCGCCACCAGCCCACCGACGTCAACGGGCTTGTCCTGAGGAGGCAGAAAAGACTCGGGTAGGGGATCGACTACACCTCCAAATTGACTTGCCCCAGAATAGATTTCCTCAAATTTGTTCGCCGAATCCGTGAGCCATGCGCAACTTCTCCGTAGATCTACATACATGTTACAATCGGACCTAAGCCAGAATAGCATCCCTCAAGAACATGGAATCCCCGGTCCGCCAACACACAACACACAGAGCATCTTAAGGTACTCTCCCCAGGATGCATTGGACCATCCAACAAGCACGAATAACATCAAAAAAGCCTCCCCGAACCGACCCTGATCTTCTACATCGGTCCGACCGTATACATGATTCATAGATTTAACGGGAAAGTCAATTTCGGGGTACATCGATTAGGAAATCTCGAGAAACTTCTGACCTGGGTCAATCCAGGCCTGGGTCAGTCAGGCCTTGCAGGACCATGCAAGATCCTGCAGGATCCTGCAGGATCCTGCACCCAAGCCCGGGTCAATGCACCCCTGGGCCTGAAGGATTCTGCAAAATCCGGCCCTCTCTTGAGCCCCTATCGTCGAGCCCCTACGCGAAAGACACCGGCACTGGCCACGCGCTCCCGCCAGCACCCCGAGGCGCGACGGTCTCGCCGCGGCGACGCGGGGGGCCGCGTCACTCGATACCTCGCCGCGGCGACGAGGGCGCCGCGGCGCCGCCGCACTCACGCGTCGATGCTGCGTCGAGCACCCGTCGGCTTGAATCGGGCTCGAGTCGACATTTAGGTGCGAATTAATGGGGGGCGATCAGTGGGGGGGTGAAAGGTACCCTCTTCGAGCCCTGAAGGCCCCCTTTAGGGCCCGAAGGGGCCCCCTCAGGGGCCCTACAGGGCTCCCTTCAGGGGCCCCTTTCTGGAGCCATCGCTGCCCCCCCCCCCATTTCATTTATGCCCCCCACCACTACTCGCCCCCCATCCGTCGACTTGAATCTCACGCGGCCTCATCTCTATCAAAGAGGTGTCGTGGCCGAAACTGTGCCCGAAGATCGGCCCGAACTTGACAGAAACAGGCGCCCGAAGTTTTCCGGCCGCGCCGCGAGTGTGACCGAAATGCGTTGTTTCGAAACCAAGACGGCTGTCAATTTCGGTAACATGTTCGGCCACATTACGTTTTCGGTCGCCGATTTGTTTCGGTCACCTATCTTTTCGGCTGATAGGGGCAAGGTCCGGGCTTGAATAGAACTAACGTCGGACTAGAGCCGGGCAAGAGTCGGACGATTGGGGGGCAAATAAGAAACATCAGAACGCGAAGGTCATCGAGGATTTCTCTGCTCGGCGCTGGACTCCCCTCCCTGGCGTGCGATGCGCGCCAGGGGCGGCGCAGGAGGCGCCGCCAGGGGGGCCAGCACCGATCCAAGGAACCCGCGCGGAGCTCCGAAAGCTTGTGCTTATGCCGCCGTATCTTGTTCAATAAAGGGCACGGCGGTCTCTGGCGGTTTCTGGCGGTTTTCGGCGGCTTCCCGCGCGAAAGGTGGAGGGTTGCGTTGAACAAGGGCTCCATGAGCGACCACGTAAGGGAGGGGCGGTATGGGCTCCCCGGATCGCAGAAGAGGGAGAGGTTCTGAGGAACAGCCCGGCGGCCTCGCGCGACAACTTCAGACCCAAAAAATTACGCCGGATTCACGTCGGGTTCATGTCGGGATCACGTCGGACCTCGGACCCCGACTGGGAGCCCTCGATGAACCCTCCCGGGCCCGTACAAGATCGATGTCCGACGGCCCTGGGGCCCAAAACGGGATCCAGGAAACTGAAAATGCAGACAGACTGTCGAACGTCTGAAGGGAGTATCGGTACGTGCTTCTTCTCCGAAATCTTCCCACCGAAGCCCAGCTCCCATCCTGGATAGTTTTCGAACGCTCCTGGAGCACGAAAATGGAGCCACGAGACCGACAAGGGCGCAAGACGCTCGCCACGATTTTGGCCGAAGATGCTGGAGGCCTGTGCACCAGAAGCCAAATTCTCCCCAAACATCCCGCCACTCGATCGCCGTGCGAACCCCGGACCCATCCCGGGTTCCACCCTGGCCAACTGCGAGGCAAGGATTAATCCGCCGACTACCGCCAGGGAACCGACCTCCAGGCACCCCAGCGGGAGGTGGCTATGGATCAAGTTGGGCCCCAGGGAGGCCGAATATATCCATATGCACCGTCTGCCGAGGTCCCAGATGATCGATCAGTTTGAGGGGCAACGATCGGGGAGGAAGGGGTGTAGGCGGGGAATCACCGAACTGGAATCGGCCGTCAGTGGACGACTGGAGGTCGATGCATCCCCTCCGATACCCATCACCCCTATCTAGACAAGCGCGCTCCTATACTCGCAAAGTAACTACTCGCAGATGGCCTGGATCCGCCGCGAGGGACTTACGATCCATTACAAAGCGGCGAACGAGCGTTTTGCTGACGTCTGCGAGTAGGCACTTGTGACTATCGCCCTACGCCTACAGGCTCGGAAGAAATGAACGAACCCTCGGATCGCATTCATCCGCCAATGCCTCCCATCCCAATGTGCTCAATGATGGCGGCGGGCCTGATGACTTGCACTTAGACCGCGGTCTTCCCCGCGTGTGCAACCCTTGAATTCAAAGGAAAAAACTGTCTCCATGAATTGTTTCCCTCTACCGTATTAGGGGGGCGGAAATGACATAAATGACATAAACATAAAAACTCAGAGGTTCGCACGGATTCCTCGGATCCGCGCTGGACTCCCCTCCCTGGCGCGGAGCGCGCCGGGCGGCGCCGGAGGCGCCGCCAGGGGGCCCCAGCGCCGATCCGATACATCCGCGCGGGCCTCAGAATTTTCATGTTTATGTCATTGTTCGTTCCCCTAGGCACAGGGGATGTCCATACATTGTTTCCCGCTAACGTGTTTCCCTCTGGGCCTGACCCCCCTATCGTTGCCCGTCGAGTAGGGGATCGACTGCAGAATTGACGTACCCCAAACTTGATGTCCCGTGGAATTGTCGCAAGTCGACTGTGAATTCTGAGTGTTGTTCTGTAGGCTCCAAGAGAAAACTAATCCTGGGGCAAATCGATTCTGCAGTCCATCCTCTGCTCGACCCTGGAGGTTCCACCCTGGCCAGCGCTTCGTCCCTGGGGCAAATCGATTCTGTAGTCCATCCCCTACTCGACCCTGGAGGTTCCACCCTGGTCCTGTATCGTTTGTGCCCACGGCTCCTCCGAGGCCGTAGACCCCCCCCCCCTCCGAGCCCGACGCGACGGCCCGACGCACCCCTCCGCCGCTCCTCAAGGCGGGGGCGCCCAAAAGAGGAGGGGGCGCCCCGAGAGGAGGGGGCTCGCAGACCACGGCGCGAGGCATGTGCGGGGGCGAGGGGGGAAGACCAGCTTGGAAGCCCGAAGCGGGTACTGAAAACATGGGTACCATGCCCGACAACGGCTTCATTGTCCAAAACCAACAGCGGCCGCTGTTGGGCAGGCGGCCTTCTGTCTCGAACGGACACGGTCCGCGGCGACACCGACACCGAGTCCGATTCAAATGAGCATGAACTGCCGTCGGTCCTTGGACCCATTCTTTCCTTACTCGTTTCGATCGTCCCGAGCCAGGGTACGCGTTGAAAGAAGAAGCATTAGACGAATACCAACAACAACACCACCACCAACAACAACAATGACAACAATAGGGACAACATCATTAATACTAAGAATCAAGAACATAAGGCAAATAGGCAAAGTAAAACAGCAAATAATAAAAAACGATAAGGGCACTGACATCTAGTGAGGTTCCCTCCTGGCCGCTCCCGGCCTCCGCCCGAGGCGTCGGATTCACGCCCTCCTTATCTCCCCTGGCGTCTGACAAGAAGCAGCACGTCTGAAGCAGTCCCGGACGGCGCCGGCGCGCGACTCGCGACGCGACCGGCACCCTCCCCTCTCTCCCAACTCCTCTGGTCACGATCGTTACCGCCAGGAGAAAAAAGGTTGTTGTTTTGCGCCAGCGGCTAGGCAGAGTCACCGCGCTTGCGGAAGAGCTACCCAAGCGGGGGCAAGAAGCCACAACGCAAGGACAGGGGACGAGAAAGGCAGGGCGGCCGAAGGAGGGGGCGGAGGAGCGAGGGCCGCTCCGGGGGACCCAGGAGGAGGGGCAGCAGATCCCCAACTGCACGGGAACAAGCAATGACATGACCAGTAAAACTCGGAGGTCCGCGCGGATTTCTCGGATCGGCGCTGGACCCCCCTCCCTGGCGCGCGGAGCGCGCCAGCGGCGGCGCCAGATTCGCCGCTAGGGGGCCCCAATGCCGATTCGAAAAATCCGCACGGACCTCAGAGTTGTTATGTTTATGCCATTGTTCGTTCCCCCAAACTGGGGCCGTGGGATGGTGGGGCTCGGGAAGGTAATGAGGATGGGGATTGGCATGATGGGCGAATTTTCCACCTCCGCTATCATATGTAGGACAGGGGAGATCTCCTTCTCCTCCTCCACCTCCTCCTCCTTCTCCTACCTCTGGTACGTGGTGGTGGAAAATGGGCCCACTATGGGATCGGGCAAACGACACAGACATCCCCGCGCGTCCAGCCACTCGATCGCCGTGCTCACCCTCTCCTCAAGCCGCGCGGCCGCGGCCGCCAGGCCCCGCCCCAGCGCGCCGCCGCCGGCCCCGCGCGCCCTGCCGCCGCCGCCGGCCCGCGCCGCGGCCAAGAGGACCTCGGCCGCCGCTCGGCGCCGCCGCTGTCTCCTCCTCACCGTCCTCGTCCTCGTCCTCGTCCTCGTCCTCCTCCTCCTCGTCCTCCTCCTCCTCTTCGTCCTCCTCCTCCTTGTCCTCTTCCTCGTCCTCCCCCTCCACCTCCTCCTCCTTCGGCCTCTCCCCCCCGCCCCCCCCGCACCTGGTGGAGAAGCCGTGAGCCGTCCGCTGCCGCCGACGCCGTGGCCAGCGCCGCTGTCCGCGTCGTCCGTCGCTGCCTGCCGTCGTAGCTGCTGTCCTCGCCGCCGCCGCCGCTGTCGCCCCGCCGTCGCGCGTCGCTGCCCGCGTCGTCGACGTCGTCTGCTGTCGCTCCCGTCGCCGCCGACGAACGAGAGGCCTGGAAATGGCTACGAGCTCGCCAACGCACCTCTGAGACCCTCCGAGCCTCCGGATCTACCCACCGTGACGTCCAAGATAACCCAAATGGTGTGTAAGATGGCTCAAAGAAGATTCCAAGACGCCGGGTAGGCCTCCAGAATATCCGATATGGCCTCGTAACGGCCCAAGAGGCCCCCCAAGGACGCCTCAAGAGGGCCTAATCCCAACAGGCCCTGGGCTTGAGTGGTTTAGGGAGGTTCCTCTTCCACTCCCTAGCCCCTTCTCCTGCGTTTGGCGGGGGGGAGGGTGGAGAGGGGTCGCGACCTGTTGGAGCGCCCAAGATGGCCACGGCGAGGAAGCCCATAATACTACTTTGCTAAGGTTTGGTCACATGTGGGCCTCCTGGGGGGGACCCCAGTTGAGGAACTCTTCTCCTTTTGATCGATCACTTCCGAGATGGACCGAAGATGGCTCCCGAAGCTCCCAAGAGTGGCCCAAGAGGGCCACCAGATGCCCCAGGAAGCCCCAAGATGCCCCAAGAGGCTCGCAAGAGGCCCCCAACAGGCTCCCACGAGACCCCCCCAAGACGCCCCAAGAGGCCTCCCAGAGGCACCAAAGGCACCCCTACAGGCCTCGGCGAGACGGCCAACATCATTGATGCTACTGAATTCTTGGCCACATTTGGGCATCCTTGGGGGGGCGGTCATAGCTCCTCCTTTTGACCGATCTCCTCCATGATGGCCCCCGAGGGCCCCAAGGGGTCCCCCAAAACGGCGCCAATAGGTAAGGCGGCCCCTTGAGGCCCCCAAGAAGCCCCAAAGATGCCGCGAAGAAGCTCCCAAGAAAACCTCAAGAAGCCCGAAGAGACCCCCCAGAGGCATCCAAGGCAAGAGCCCCCCCCCAAGAGGCACCCAAGACGCCCAACAAATCCCACGGGACTACCAAGAGACCCCCAAGACGCCCCAAGAGGCCTCCAAGAAGCTCCTTCCGCATCCTTCCTCCCCCTCCTTCCTCCCCCTCCACCTCTCCCTGCTCCTCCTTCTCCTCCTGCTCCTCCTCCATCTCCAGCCTCCCCCTCTTAGGATATGACGTCTCACCCAGCCATTGATTGCACTGCATGTTCCTCCAAATCCCGGATCAAGGCAACTCGCCTGGGCATCGTGTCTGGATGGGCTGATGGGGTGAAGCGAAGCGTCTAGAATATGGTTTCCAAAAGGACCTGAAGAGAAAAACACAATAATGGATGACTCAGTGGTTGTTATATGTCCGTTTTCTCGCATTTTCGGGCTTCTGAAATACTAATAGGGCCTAAGGGGCCCCAAGCAGGCCGAAGGCATCCCGAGAGGCCCCAAGAGGGCCTAGAGACGGCCCAAGATGGGCCCCAAACTGTCCAAGGAACTTCCAAGACGGGCCAACAAAAGCCGCCGTGACGGTCCCAACGCGGGGGAACTCTAATTGGCCTTGGAGGCCCTCCTCCACAAGTGCCCCCCAACAAGATCCCCAGCATGTACCCAAGAGGCCTCTAACAAGCCACAATCAACAAACCACTGGGAAACCTGAAAACATATTCCAAAAGCCCACCCCCAAGACATCCAAGTCCCCGCAGAACCCCCGCCACACAAGTGAGCAGAAAGAAGGACCACTCAGCAACGACTACACGTAAGCGTGAGTCTCTCGACATCCTTGCATGCTCCCTGGGCCTCTCCTTCCAAGACTGGTGGGCCGTCTCACTGCACCGACCTTGCAGCCGTGCTGCAGCGGATTTTGGCGTGGATACAGTAGACGGGTCTGACCTTTCTCAGACCCTGTCCTGCGCCGAGCGCAACGGCCGCGTTGTCTACGGGCGTGTCCACCCCGAATGCGTCCACACACGTGACGACACCCAGCGTGTCTATGACGCTCGTGGCTCCAGAGCGAGAGCGGAAACTATTGAGCACAATGCCCCCCCCCATCGGGCGCGCCGTAGGGGGCGGGAAGGAGAGGGGGGAAATCGTTTTTGATTTTTGGGCGATCGCCCGAGTTACAGTGGAGGCCCGTCCACAAAAAACCTTCCACAAGAAACCCAACCCTAAGACCCACAGACGTCCATTGATTTTTGGTGTACGCTCTCCATAGCGAAACCGTCGAAACCCAAGAAACCAGGGCACCCTGGAGGCGAACAGGGTGTCTCTTGGCATGGGTCCCCACTGTATCCAAGGGGGGAGGGGGGGAAAGGGGGGGGGGAGGTGCCGGCCGGTAGCCTGGCCCTTTCGCTCTGGGCAGCCCCGCACGCACCACTGCTGCGCACCCCCCCTCGGGCCCTGCGCAGGAGACGAGGTCCGGTGATCTTGGGGGGGGGGGAGGAGGAGGCAGGGGCGGGCCCGAGATCCGGGGTTCTCGCCAGACCCCTCTCGAGACACTCTCGGGGCGAGCCGTTGCCCGAGGCACGTGCGCGGACGAGGGGGGGCCCAGGGGAAGTGCCGAAGGCAGCGGAGGGGGGCCGTGGTCGCCGCCTCTGGGGAGACCGGATGCCGACACCGCTGCTCCTGGGACCTCCCCTGGGGTGGCGGCATCGGTGCCGTCCCCTCCCCCGAGCGATGGCCCCAGCCGTGGCATCCGCACGCCCCCTCTCGCACGCCCACGAACCGACCTCGCGCGCGAGACGCCACGGACCGCTGACCACCAGCCCCCCCCCTAGAGGCCTCGTCGAAAGGGTCCGAGTAGATGGGGTCGGAAGATCGCGCCGTGTCGCCGATACGTCGGCGATGTATCGGCGATGCTTCAACGATGCATCGCCGACGTCGGCGATGTATCGTCGACGTCGACGTGAAGACACTCGGACCCCACGTCGAGCCGCATCGGCGATGCATCGGCGATGTGGCGTGATCCTCCGACCCCCTCTGCTCCGACCCCATCTAGGAGGCCCAGACCCCCGCCCCCTCCCTGCACGCCCCCAATCCGACCTCGCGCGCGAGACGCCGCGGACCGCGGACCGTCAGCCCCTGTCGCCCTGCAGTGTCGAGTCGGACTCTGCAACCTTTGACGTTGGCTGATATCATGGGCATCCTAATCCTGACTTCGATCCTGTCCCCAACGACCTCGTCCTCTTTGTCCTCTTTGTCGTCCTCCTCCTCCTCCTGCTCGTCCTCCTCCCCGCCCCCTTTTTGCCGCTCGACCCCGGGGGGTGGCCGGGCCTCCTCCGGGTCGGCGTCCACGCTGACGACTGGGGGAAGCGAGGGGGCGGGCCGTCGGAGGGGGTCGCGGAAGGGGCCGCTTCCGGGGCGGGGACGGGAGACTCGCAGGGGGGGCGAAGATGCCATAGCATTGCAACGCTCGAGAAGGAGAGGAGGAGGAGGAAGAGGAGGAGGAGGAGGAGGAGGAGGAGGAGGAAGAGGAGGAGGAGGAGGAGGAATAGGAGGAGGAGGAGGAGGAGGAAGAGGAGGACGAGGAGAAGAGGAGGACGAGCAGGAGCAGGACGAGGAGGATTGGGAGGAGGAGGAGGAGGAGGAGGAGGAGGAGGAGGAGGAGGCGGAGTGGGAGGAGGATGGGAAGGGGGATGGAGGGGGAGAAGGAGGAGGAGCAGGAGGAGGAGGAGAGGAGAAAAAGGAGAAGGAGGAGGAGGAGGAGGAGAAAGAGGAGGAGAAAGAGGAGGAGGAGGAGGAGGAAGAGGAGGAGGAGAAGGAGGAGGAGGAAGAGGAGGAGGAGGACGAGCAGGAGCAGGAGGAGGAGGATTGGGAGGAGGAGAGGAGGAGGAGGACGAGGAGGAGGACGGGAGGACGAGGAGGACGAGGAGGAGGAAGAGGAGGAGGAGGAGCAGGAGGATGAGGAGCATGAGGAGGACGAGGAGGAGGGGGAGGAGGAGGAGGCAGAGGAGGAGGCGGAGGAGGAGGAGGTGGAGGAGGAGGAGGCGGCCGAGGAGGGCGAGGACAAGAGGGGACAAGGGAAGCCCAGGAGGACCATACCAGGGCAGCGCCCCCCCAGAACCATGGCATATGGAAGGAGGAAAGGCCACAAAACGATGGAGGAAGGCAGAGATATGGGGTAAGGAGAAGCAAACATGATGATTCTACATATACAAGAATTAGAGAACTGGACGAGAGGGAAAGAAACATGTTCCGTACGCGGATGCGAAGAGCAATACATCAGGTGCGAAATCAAGTCTGAGAGCGGGCGCTCTGATGCACCCCTGGAGCCCAACCGGCCGAGAAAGCAGGACAGCTGGCATAGGCAGGGCATGTGGGTGACAAAGAGGCAGGAAGGATTATTTTCGAGCCTGGTGTTGAAATAGGTCCGCCGTGACGCTAAACAATTGCAGAAACGATACTCGACCGACCGCGCCTTCGAAAAAAAGGTGTCTGCAGCAGGGAACGCAAAAATTGCATGCCAGGGGCGCTATGCGAACCGCACTCATGAACGATGGGGTGCTCTTCTGACCACACCCCTCAACAAAAATAACCAGCCTGCTGCGAGCGCGCGCCATGCCTGTGAGGCACGACGCCAAGTAGGACACCCGGCGAAACTCGTTGAGGTCTGAATTCGCCACTGAATCGATTATTACCGCCCGCGCCCATGTGTGGTCGAGCCCCCCAGGCGAGGAGGTGTTGCATGTTGCTGGTGCCCCCACCTGCGCCCATGCTAGAAACGTGGCAGCCATGCCCACTCCGATGGCCTACCATCCCGAGTCTAGCTCACCCCACGTGTCGCAGAGATGGTGGGGGCCAGATATCCAACAGCGGCGTTGTTTGGGGAATGTGCCCCCGAACCGCTGGGGAAACTTGCCCAAGATAGGTTGTCCCTCATCTTCGTATTTGGCGTATACTTCCGTCGCGACGTTGTTGTGCCCTACACGCTCGCACCATCCCGTGACTCAACCACGGGGGAGTTTCTAATACGTTGCGTTGTCACTGTGCTGGACACCGCTAGTTGCGCGATCGCGATAAGGGTTGCGCATCGGGACTCTGCCTCGCCAGGCTGCAGGGAATTGGTGTGCAAGGTGAAAGGTCGTTGGCCAAGGAAAGGACTATGTTTCTCCCAGTCCTTAATTGCTGTCCCTCGGAATGCTGGCGACACGGTCGCCAGTTATTCCTGCCGTCTCCCCCTAGGGCTTTCGTGACACAACCACCAAAAGCTCGGGACCCTTCACTGACACCGTAGATGTGCACGTTGTGTCGAGCGACTGTCTGACATTTGTGGCTACGCCCACAGGAGGGTGCATTGACAGCGTGGGGTCCGCGAGCTGCGCTGAGGTAGTCAACGCAAACCCAGAAGGGGGATTGCTGAGAGTTCCGGCGCGCAGCCAGGGCCCCTGTAGGTGTCGTGGTGGTTGATGTATGTGTGAGTCTGTCCCGTCGCGAGTCCTTGCGGGTGGGCGGACGCCACAGCGGACCCGACAGTAACGACGTACCCTGCCACGGCAAGCGGGGAAAAAAACGATGAAAGCATATGTCAGGCGGGACGACCAACCGGATGTAGAGCGGCACGATGCAGACCGGCGGGGAGTTGGAGCCTGCGCTGCCGAAACAAAGCGAGAAAAACAGTCATTGCGGCCGTGGCATTGGCATTGAATCGAAGCTCCGCTACAAACTGGAGAAATATGATGCCACAATCCTGTCCATGCGCGGATGGACCAGCAATTCGGGTCTAAAACCAAGTTTAAGAGCGGGCGCGCTAGGATGCATCCCTTGAGCCAAAGCGGCGGAGTCAGCAGGACAGCTGGCATAGGCAAGGTATGGGGTGAGGAGAGGCAGGGAGGATCCCGTTCGAGTCAAGCTCCAGGGTGGAGGGGAGTAGAGGAGAACGAAGAAGGGGGATGAAAGTGGGAAGGGGGACAGGGCAGATGACAAGACGAAGGAAAAAAGGAGCTGGAGCAGCAGCGGCACATGAGGAAGGAGAAAGGAGGTAAAACGTGGCGGTGGCAGGCTTGGGAGAAGGGGCGCAGGGGCTGGGGAGAAAAGGCGGGCGAAGGCCCGTCTGGAAAGAGACAGGAAAATAAAAGGAAGGAACATGCTCAAAGAGGAAAGGAGGAACGGTAGGAAGCCACTGGGGGGAGGCATAGCGACAAATTGAAGAAAGGGAAGGCGAAGAGATTTGGGGAACAGAGGGCAACAGAGCTACAACGGGCGGTACGCCAAGCACGTGGAGAAGCAACCAAGCAACAGGAAGACACCCGGATTGAGAGAGAGAGAGAGAACGAGAGAGACATACACATAGATGTATAAGCCAACGTATGATGAAACATCAAAAGGGAGGGAGACATAGAGAGAGAGAGAGAGACAGAGGGGTACACGTGTGTATGTATATATGTATATATACATATATATATATATTGAGAGAGAGAGAGAGAGAGAGAGAGAGAGAGAGAACGAAACATATATACATATAAATATAGACACACATACACACACATATATATATAGCAACGGAAACAACAAGCACGAATTACATAAAAGCATACTGCAAGCTGAAATGAAGCAATGATGGGGTAATGAGGTCGCAGACGGAGGAAGTGGGCGGGGGGGGGGGGGGGGGAAACGACGGAGACGACGACAACGACGTCGACGACGACGACGACGGGTCCGAGGAGGGCCCTCCCGGCGGGCCGCCCCCGTGGCCCCGACCAGGGGCAGCGCGACGGGGGGGGGGGGGAGGCTCGGGAAGGGAGCGTACTGATAAGGGGAAGCAAACATTACACAAGGGGGGCGGGCTCGGGAAGGGAGAACATTGATAAGGGAGAATATTGATAAGGAGAATATTGATAAGGGAAAATTCTGAGGCCAGCGCGGGTGTCTCGGATCGGCGCTGGATCTCCATGGCGCGCGAAGCGCGCCAGGGGCGGCGCAAGAGACGCCGCCAGAGGGGGGTCCAGCGCGGGTCCGAGAAATCCGCCGCCGACCTCCTAACTATGTTTATGTCATGTGCTGTGTTTTTTTGTTTTCGGACGGCCGCTGGCGCAGTCGTGCGCGTGCTAGGTGAAGGGCAACCTTGAGTCATCATGTGTCCTCCAATTGAGCAGGAGTCGGCGATACGTCTAGGTCGGGCATGTTCCCCTACAGGCGGATGTTGGGATCTATAAATATTTTTATATGTACATATGTATGCACACAAACACAAAAACATAACACTGATCGGGGGCGCGCAAGCATGGATTAACGATCCATGTATTTGGCGCGCGGTCGCCAAATCCATGGATCGGAGGAGGTGCCCTCCCCAACATACTGCCAATGCCGCCTCGTTCGGCGACGGAAATCGGCGATTTATCATGGAAGGGGCCCAGCGCTAATCCACGCCATCCCTGAAGTCTGCGGCGGCCCGCCCGCTCCACGTGCTGCGCCTGATGCTCGCACGGGCCCCGCAGACCCCGCGGCTTCGTCAACGGGTTGGCGACCAAACGTGGGGTGTATGAGCTGTGCGCTTCTCTACGGCGAGCGAGGGGCGGGGAAAAAGGAAGAAAAGGCCCTCTCAAAAGAGCGGCGGGGCTTCTCATAAACCCTCGCACGTTATGAGAAGTTCTCCGTGTGTTCGGAAAGGCTTAGGAAACTTCTCGAGCCTTTTTTTGAAAGAAAAAAAAACCTTTACCTTCTCACTTCCCCCCTCGCTCGCCGCCGAACCTTTCGTTCACTGTGTGGCCCCCGGTGCAGGTTTAAAGAGCATTGTTTATCCGACCCATGTCCCCAACGTCGTGGCCTGGGCCCCACCGGTCGATGTACCCCTCCTCGATGGGGATCTGGGCCGCCTCCTCCGGGTTTCGAAGGGTATATCCCCAACTGGGGGTGTGAAGTGGTGGGGTTTAGGTGGAAATGGGGATGGGGAGATGACTCGGTTGAACGGTACCGCCTGAAGGCCATTTAGGGCCATTCCCCTGAAATCCTCGACCCCCCCCCCCCCACCAACACATGTGAACGAGCCATGGGAAACACACACACACACCAATAAGTATAAACAAATAACGGGTTTCCCTTTCTGTCTCCCCCCCACTTTCCACAGTTTCTTACCTATACGACCACCCTGCGGGTGATAAGGAGGATGGAGGTGGGTGCGGCAATTGGCAAAAGTGGTGGTTGGTTCTGACGATGCCTGTGGGGCGGAGTCTAGTGAGTAGTGTGTGATTGTGCACGTGAGCGTGATGTGATGTGGCGATGTTGGCGAAGCGCGCTCCACATTGTCGTGAAGCGCTGTCCCCGCGTGCGCTTATCGATCGCACGAAGTTCATATCAGCGCTAGTCGACGTGGTCGAACGTGCGTGCTGCGGTGCCAAAGTGACTGCTCGCGGGACACCAGCGGAACACCGGCGGGACAAAGACGGGACACCGCGGGCCACCGGCCGCCGGAGGAGAAACATTTAGTCCGGCCGCGGCCCAGCCACAGGAGGATTTCGGGACACCAGCGGGACACCGGCGGGACACCGCGGGCCACCGGCCGCCGGAGGAGAAACATTCGGTCTGGCCGCGGCCCAGCGACAGGAGGATTTCCTCTCGCCCGCCCACGCAGCTTCGCCTCGCCCGCACGCACGCACGGCACGCACGACACGAACCCGAAACCGAAATCGATGTCCTACTAGAGAGGGTCTCCGTTTCACGTCGGACTCACCCCCCGACCTCCGATATTTTCTGGGGAGTCGACGATGAATTGTGTTTGCCCTAGAGGCCGTCCACTCGTGACGAGGGTTGGGCCGGTCGCTGGTCAGCCGTGAGGGGGCTCCGGCCCCGTCGCCCACCTCCTCACAGGAGGCATGCGCGGGACGGCATCCGGCCCTCGCTTCCTCGCTCCCAGGGGCCCGCCTGGCTCGACCTGGACGCCAGGAATGGGAAAGGACCGAGTGGGTACGATACCAAACAGCGGGTGTTGTCCAAAACGGGCAGCGGCCGCTGTTGGGCAGGCGACCTTTGGCCTCAGATGCTCATGTGGGCAACGCCCGCGACGACGTCGCCAGCGAATCCTGTTCAAGATGGACGGGGACTGCTGTCAGTCTGCGTCCCCACTCACTCCGTGCCCCTTCTGATCTTACCGATGGCCTGCATCAACGTGGACCCTGGGGCCCCGGGAGGCTCCTGGCGTCCCAGGGCCTCGTCCAAGGGAAGGTCTCTTCGGTTACGTCGGGCATGTCCCCCTACTGGCGGATTTCAAGCGAAAAATTAGAAATACTCGAAAATAGTCCGAAATAATCCAAAAATACTTAAAAAATCGTCCCCTGACTATTTTTGGACTATTTCTGAATCTTCCTCCTGTAGAGGGACGTGCCCGAGACTGAACAATACATCCGTACCCACTTGAAGCCAGGCGAGGTTGGGCTTCCGCCCGCCCCCTGAAGAGCAAGCAACAGGGGAAACCACACGCTGACTGCAGCAGGACGGCGTAGGTTTGAGTTGGGCCTGTCCCCCCACAGGGGGATTTTCGACGAAACATAAAAAATACTCAAAAGATACTCCAACATGGTCAACAACATACTCCTGCAGAGGGACGGGCCCGCCTTACGCGCAGGCGGTCGGCTGGCCGCGCCGGGCAGCGCGGAGCCCGGGTGCCCGGAAAAGGGGGGGGAGGAGGAAGGGAGGAGGAGGAGGAGGAGGAGGAGAGGAGGAGGAGGAGGAGGAGGAGGAGGAGGAGGAGGAGGAGGAGTAGGAGGAGGGGGAGGAGGAGGAGGAGGAGGAGGAGGGGGAGGAGCAGGAGGAGGGGGGGGGGAGAAAGAGGGGGAGGGGGAGAAGGGGAGGGGGAGGGGGAGGGGGGGGGGGGGGGGGGGCGCGCGTCTGCCGCAGCGACCCCGCGCGGCCGTGCCGGGGGGGGCAGGGCAGGAGCAGTGGCCGCCGACCTCGGCCCCCGAGGAATCCTCCGACTGCCTACCAGACCACCCCAACCCAACCCGAAGACCCGAAGTTCGGGTTGGGGGGAGGGTACGGGTTCCGTATATGTTCACTCGACGTTCCCCGACCCCCCCCCCCCACTGGAATTGGAATGCTAATTGAGGCCTTCGGGGTGGGTTGGGGTGGTTTGGTGGGTGGTGATCCTCCGCTTCCGCCCACCCGACAGGTCTATTTGGACCGATGCCGGCGGAATACTTTCCCCAAGGTTCTCAAGAAAGCTGAGCTTCCGTGAAAGGCGCATGAAAGGGGCCACCGTGAGCTCGGTTTCGGACCTCGTCCTGGGACTCCTGACTCCTGGCTCCTCATCATCAGAAGGATCTGGGAAGCCAAGCAGTATCTAGGCGACGTGAGGAGAGGCGGGCCTTCTCAGAAGGCTCGGAAGTCCCCCTGCCTTCTGCAAAATTGTCTCTAAGCTTCCCCCGAAGACACGAGACACCCCTCAGAAGGCACGAGGCCTTCCGAGAAGTCACGCCGCCTCCTGAGAAGAACCTCTCACTCTCAATTCCCCGCCCTCGCTCACCGCCGATTCTGTGGACGCCCGAAATGGGTACGGAAAACATGGGCACAATGCCCAACAACAAATGCTGTCCCGCAGCGACAGCGGCCGGTGATGGGCAGGCCGCGTGTTGTCTTCAAAGAACAGCGTCCGCGGCGGCGCGTATAGCGAGTCACGTTCAAAATGAACAAGAACTGCTGTTGGGCCTCGCACCCATTCTTTCCGTACCCATTTCGATCGTCCCGAGATTCTCTGCTCGCAGAGATCGATGGGTGCCGACGTGGGGTGGCGCCCGCGCGCCACGCGTCCCAGCCCGTGGGTCCCCGGGGCTCGACGGCGGGGCCTACTGCGAGGTGCGCCACCTTCTCGCCGAGGCCCGCCTATGGCGGGGCGCGGCGCCGGCGCGGTCGCCACCGCGGGCGGCGGCGCAGGACGAGGACTGGGGAGGGCCAAACGTACCCCCAGGACGACGTACAGTAGAAGCTCGACCACAAAAAAACCTCGGACGACAAACCCGACACTGGAAACGACGGGGCCAAAGCTTAGTGGGCCCTGGAAATGACAGGGCCGTTTTGTCACCGGTTCCGTTTTGCCGTTGTTCTGCCCGTTCCGTCGCCGTTTTTGTTTGCCAATTCCAGCTCCAACTCCAATCCCGGAGCCGTCTTTTTGCCGTTTCCAGTCGCCGTTTTGTGCCGTTTCCATTTTCAAGACACTGTTTCGGAAACAGTGAAACGGCCCTGCCACTTCCGAGAACCACTAAGGGTCAAACGTACCCCCAGGACGACGTACAATAGGAGCTCGACCACGAGAGACCTTCCACGAGAAACCCGACCCCGAGACCCAAGGGCTTCCATGGATCTTTGGGGTGGGAACGTTACGCTTTCCACAGCAAAACCGTCGGAACCCAAGAAGAAAACCCAGGGCACTCTGGAAGCAAGCATAATATTTTTTCTGGGCATGGGTTTTCACTGTACCTCCAGGACGACGTACAGCGGGACCTCCGACAAAAGAGCATCCCTCGATTACACGAGGCCCTCAGCTGGCAAAAACGTACAGAACATCCGAGGGTACCCTCCCCAGGGTGCACAAAAACAGCCAACAAACCTAAAAAGCATCAGGGCACTCTCCTGGAACCGACATCGATCGTATACTTCGGTCCGACTGTACCAAACGTATCCTCAGGACGACGCACCCAATGAAGGTGGGCGCCAGAGTCCAGCCACTTGGCGAACCCCGGGGGGGGCCTAAAAGCCCCCTCTCTAAGGTACGACTGATCGGGGGTGCGTCTGTTGCCGTCCACGTCGTCTTCCTCGTCCCCTGAGGGAGGACGGAGAAAGACGACGTGGACGACGAGCGCGACGGCGTCGACGACGAGCACAACGTCGACGAAAACGTCGTCGAGGCGGGAGAAAACGTCTCCTGCGGCGGCGCCAAACAGCAAGGCGGCGGAGGTGGCCGCCGTGCTGCCTGGCGCCCCCTCTGCTCCCAAGTGGTGCGCTCCAGAAGGGAATCGCATCGAGAAATGAGCATCTCGTTTGGTTTGATATCGATGCTGTCTACTCGTCGTTTTGGCACGTCCCTGGGTGAGAGAAGGAGGGGAGACGAAGAGGAGCAGGTCGGAAAGAGGGGGGAGGAGGATAACTCACAGGAAGAATGTCACTGGCCCTCTGGGTGAGTGTGGATTCAGGAGTTTCATCATCCAACCCTCCACCTTCCCCTTCGGGGAGGGGCTCGGCCTTCCCCCTACCTAGACAAGCACGCTCCACTACTCGCAGAATAACTACTCGCAAATGGTCTGGATCCGCCATCGAGGATCTACGATATATTACATCGCAGACATTTGCTTTTCGGACGTTTGCGAGTAGGCACATTACGAGCAATGAAACGCTCTCGGTGATTACCCTGTCCCCTGGGTTTCGACGCTCACTACCCGCCAAGTGTCACAGGGTCTTCTTTGGCGGAAAACGGCTCCAAGACGGCCCCATCTGGGTCAGATGTACCTTCAAGATGGCACAGTGTGCACGCCCAAGGTAGCTTCTACCATGACCCCACGAGGCTGCAAGCCTGCCCGGCGACGGCTGGAAATGGCCACAGAGCCTCCCAGCGATATCCCCGCTGGGCCTAACGATGTCAAACATATCACGTGCTTCACTGGAAGCGTGCCGCATTGGCATTGGTGCGGTTCTGGTGGACCTCCCTCCATCCGACTCCTCCTGCTTACTCCCTCTTCCCCATCCGCCTCCGCAGATCTCTGACACATTCATTCCTTTTCTCTGTGAAGAACTTCCCCCTGTCGAACCCCAGGGCCAGTCGAAAAGTCGGGCCGGGTGTTTCGCCCGAGACTTCCTTGCCACATCTGATCCTGCAATTTCAGAATTGGCAACGGCTTCACAGATGGAGGGCGGGTGGCTTTGAAAGCGTGGTTCTCGCCTTAGCACCGCGCACATTCGTCTTAATACTTGCAAGGGCTTCTCGGATTGAGGGCGGGCCTTTTTCATAATGTGGCTCTCGCTCTCGCGCCGCACATACTCGCTTGAACAATCGCAAGGGGTTCGCGGATTGAGGGCGGGCAGTTTTCAACATGTGGCTCTCGCCTTAGCGCCGCGCACACTGGTGGTAAACAATTGCATGGGTTTCACAAGTTGTGGGCGGACCGTTTCCAAAATGTGGCTCTCGCCTTAGCGCCGCGCACATTCGTCTTAGAGATTTGCGAGAGCTTCGCGGATTGAGGGCGGTTCCTTTTCAAAGTGTGGCTCTCGCCATAACGCCGCGCACATTCTTTGTAAAACATGGTAAGAGTTTCGCGGAATCGCATAGCTAACGTACCAGGAATGCTTTCTGCAAGACATGAGGATTGTCAAGGCGCAGCAGATATGTTGATCCGCGGTGTCAAAGTCCCATGAATGGCGTGTTGGCACGATTCCGAATCGTCACGTCACAACAACCCAGTTGGTTCGTGGCATTGGAGTCCCGAGAATGGTCTCTTGGCAAGCTTCAGGATCTTCAAACGGTTGTCTCCAAACGGGACACTTCCCTCAATGAAAACTTACCTGTGGAGAACCCATAAAGAAAGAACATAGAAAAGAGGGTTCTTCCGACATCGTTGGTGAGTCTTGGCTTTACACTGGTCCTCCTCCTCTTCCTCCTCTTCATTCTCCCTCCTCCTCTTCCCCCTCCTCCTCCTCCTCCGCCTCCTCCTCCTCCTCCTCGTTTTCCTCCACCGCGCCACGGCCTCACAATCACTCGTTATTTTCCGATGCTTATCTCATCCCGATCCTCCTACCCTCCGACTCATGTCTGATCATCATTCCATATGTGTTGCCTTCCCCTTCCTCCTACGACGGAGATGACAAGGGCTCAAACAGGCGAAAACAATAGAAAAGGAATGATGTTGGCTTGATATCGGGATACATCCCCCTCTGAACGACAACGATTGGGACGACCGTGACGGCGACGGCGACGGCGGCGGGTGGGAAACATCGACGTAGATTCGGCGATGCATCGCTGATAGATCGGCAATAGGCTCTCGATACCGAAACCGATTGTCCTGGGTGGGGTGGACTATCAGGCCGCATACCCGCGAGGCGTTTGGGGGTCGATGTATTCCCCCTGGGCGAATCCCCCCTAGCGTTGGCCCCTAGATTTAGGTCGGACATGTCCCCCTACAGGCGGATGTTGGACGAAATATTAAAACAAATTAACGAAAATACAAGTTTAAGACAAAGAAGTACGAACAACAATCCTCCCCATACAATGTTTTGGCTTTAGATTTGGGGCCATAACTCGGCTCTCCGGCGGCCATTCGGGACGGCCTGGGCAACTCCAGAAAGCCCTCGACAAGGCGTCACTTCTGGAAGGCACCCCAAGGCTGGAGAGCCGACGAGACGAAGGAACCAGAAAACCTTCAGCCTCGAGCCCCCCCGACATGGCCCCTGACCCCTTCTTTCGGCGGTGGACAATACTCCCTTGAAGTAAACCTCCCTGTAACGAAAACGGCCGGGGACCGAAACCGACGGACCTGGACCCGCAAACATGACGGCCGCGACGCCCTCTCGCGAACCGAAAACGGCCAATTCACTAATCGACGTGTCAGGGTAGGAGGTCTGTCCACCCCAGCAGAGCGACGACACTAGAAGAAGAGACAACTGCATAAACATAAACTTTTGCGCTCCGCGCTGGATTTCTTGAATCCGCGCTGAGCCCCCTGGCGGCGCCTCCGGCGCCGCCCCTGGCGCGCTCCGCGCGCCAGGGGGGGGGGCCCAGCGCGGATCCAAGAGATCCAGCGCGGAGCGCCAAAAGTCTATGGATTTGCCGTTTTTTCTTATTCAGGGCAAGGAGCGGGTCTTGCGCAAGATGGCATGGTGATCTTGCGCGGACAGCACAGCGCGAACCAACGTCGGCGCAGACGACCCCTCGTTTCCTCCCGCCGCTCCGCTCGAAGTGAGGGGCCCGGCGCCAGCTGGCTGGGGCGCCAGGCGGCGGCGGCCCTGAGAGAACTTCCCCACCGTCGGCGGCGAGGCAGAGCTGGCTGCACCAGCGCGAAAAAGCTTGACGGAGGTACCGTAAAGCGAATTCTGCGGGGGAGGGGGCGGAGGCTTAGCGGGCCCTGGACACGACAGGCCGCTTTTTCACCGGTTCCGTTTTACCGTTGTTTTGCTCGCTGACGCAATTTTTGTTACCGGTTCCGTCGCCGTTGTTTACTGGCTCATGTTCCAATGCTGGAGCCGTTTTTGCTGTTTCCGGTCGCCGTTTTCGTTGCCGTTTCCAGTGTCAGAAGGACACTTTTTCGGAAACGGTGAAAAAAAGGGCCCTGCCGTTTCCGGGGCCCACTAAGGGCGGGAGGAAAGACAAGGCCACTCAGAGGCAGAAGATTTCTCGCGCCTCCACAAGAACAGACAGCTGCGTAACATCAAAACTTCTAGGGCTCCGCGCGGGTTTCTTAGATCAGCGCTGGAAGATCCCTCCCTGGCGCGCGCAGCGCGCCAGGGGCGGCGCCAAGGGCGCCGCCAGGGGGGGCCCAGCGCCATCCAAGAGATCCGCGCGGATCTCAACAGGTTTGCAGTCGAGGGTGACTGGAGAGGACACGCGAGGACACGAGACCCTTCCGAAGGCCACAGTGCCATGGGAATATCCGCCGGCCCCCTTGTGGGGCCACCAGGCTGCGAGGCGCGTGATTCGCAGTTTCCTGTACCAGTTGTAGTTTCTAGTTTCCAGTGTTACAGTTCTGCTTCTTGCTGGTTACTGTAACTAGTTGACTTCTTGCTGGTTACTGTAACTAGTTGATTGACCGCGCGACGGGGGGGGAGGCCCAAACAAGATTTTCCAGCGTCCCCTGGGCGCGTTGTCTGAATTACTGGGGGGGTTCGAAATCGACACCCATCACGCAGATCCGCGGGGTCAGGGTCCAAAAACACATGGGATTTGCCACATTTCTGAAATTCGGTGCCACCCCTCACGCAGATCCGCGGGGTCAGGGTCCAAAAACACATGGGATTTGCCACATTTCTGAAATTCGGTGCCACCCCTCACGCAGATCCGCGGGGTCAGGGTCCAAAAACACAATGGATTTGCCACATTTCTGAAATTCGGTGCCACCCCTCACGCAGATCCGCGGGGTCAGGGTCCAAAAACATAAGGGATTTGCCACATTTCTGAAATTCGGTGCCACCCCTCACGCAGATCCGCGGGGTCAGGGTCCAAAAACACAATGGATTTGCCACATTTCTGAAATTAGGTGCCACCCCTCACGCAGATCCGCGGGGTCAGGGTCCAAAAACACATGGGATTTGCCACATTTCTGAAATTCGGTGCCACCCCTCACGCAGATCCGCGGGGTCAGGGTCCAAAAACACAATGGGATTTGCCACATTTCTGAAATTCGGTGCCACCCCTCACGCAGATCCGCGGGGTCAGGGTCCAAAAACACAGGGGATTTGCCACATTTCTGAAATTCGGTGCCACCCCTCACGCAGATCCGCGGGGTCAGGGTCCAAAAACACAGGGTTTGCCACATTTCTGAAATTCGAACCCATCACGCACATCCATCGCAAGGCGTGGTAACCCAAACTGCGAGAACTCCCTCGGCCCTTTCATCGCAAGGTGTGGTAACCAAGCCCTTAAACCATACACGTCTTACCAATCGCCAGGTGTGGTAACCCCTCTTGTGATCAGTTGGTTTTGCTGATTGCGACTCGGCTTCGCATGAAGTTTCGATACTGCTTCACGACAGCGCCAAGGCCTCATGACTTAGCACTTCCATGGCTCATTCTCCGAGAGAGGGGGCCGGCGGCAGGGGGCGAAGCCCTTACGGATAATAGGGACACGAGCAATGACTGAAACATACAAACTCGGAGGCCCGCGCGGACCTCCGAGTTATGTGTATGTCATTGTTATGTGTATGCCTCCGAGTTATGTGTAAGGCTGGGGCCGCTAACGCACAGGACACAAGGGTGACCTTGACTCGGCAGGGTCGACCCACAGCCAAGACGCAGAAACAAGGGACACTTTGGGCTCGGAAGGGGCTCGATGTCCCCGAGGTCCTTCCAGGGCTGTTCCTCTAGCCCTCCTCGTCCACGCATGTGTTTCTGGGGCCAAAGAGGGGCTTCGTTCCGCATTTAGCGTCCCTTCTTCCAGCAACCCGACTGTACTACAGTAGGACCTGGGCCAGAAGAACATCAATCAAAAACATGAGACCCTCCGCTGGTCAAAACTCGCAGGGGGTCCAAGGGCGCCCTCCTCCAGGATGCACTTTCACCGTGCGAACAGGCGCCCTGTGGCCGAGGGGGGGAGGGAGAGGGAGGGGAGGCGAGCAGGGTGCAGATAATTGGTCTGGCGGCCCTGGCCGGGCCCGCAAGCGCGCCTCCAGGTCGGCGCGCCAGGCCAACGAGCACGGAGAGCACCGGGGCACCCTCCCCGAGCCGATCTCGATCTCAGACCTCGGTCCGCCTGCAGTGGCCCAATTCCCATGCCAGGCCCACTCCTCGGCTGCCCGCCGCGGCGGGCGCGTCCGACGGAGAGTTGTTCGTGTGCCCAGGAGCTGGCGCGCGAGCTCACGGCCGGGGAGGGCCCCTGCGGAGAGGTCCAGGGGGATCCCTCGGGACAGGCGCAGGGCCAGAGCCACATGGCCCCGACACTTGGCGGTGAGCGTGGGGGGAGGAGGAGGAGGAGGAGGAGGAGGAGGAGGAGGAGGAGGAGGAGGAGGAGGGAGGAGGAGGAGGAGGAGGAGGAGGGGAGGAGGAGGAGGAGGAGGAGGAGGAGGAGGAGGAGGAGGAGGGAGGGAGGAGGAGGAGGAGGAGGAGGAGGAGGAGGAGGAGGACGACGACGACGAGCAGGAGGAGCAGGAGCAGCAGGAGGGCCTCGGAGGAGGGAGGACGAGGAGGGGAGGGGGGCTCCTCTTGGGGAGCTCCTGAGGGGAAGGAAGCGAGAAGGAGAAGGCCTTCTCCGAAGGCCGCGGGGCTCCGCGCCGGGCGGCAGGCGGTGGCGCGCCTCCGCGCCGCAGATGCCCCCGCGCACGTGCACCAGCGGCACCAGCAGCACGGGGCTGGCCCACTCGCTCGGGCAGGTGGCCTCCCACCGTCGGGGCGAGCGGAGGGGGAGCCGAGGGCCGAGGGCCCGCCAGGAGCCGAGAGCCGAGGTGCCAGCGATCAGCGAATGGCCTCCAGACCTCGGTGGGCCCTGGAAGCGGAGAAGGAATGTTTGTTACGGGTTCCGTGCTGCCGTTTTTGTTGCCAAATCCGTCGCCATTCTTGTGCCGCTTCCGTCGCCGTTTTTTCGTTTCCGGTCCCGGCTCCGGTTCCAATTTCGGAGCCGTTTTTGTTTCCGTTTCCGGTTGCAGTTTTTTGTGGGGGGGTTCGTGTCCAGGTTCAAGAGACACTGTTTCGGAAACGGTGACGAAAAGCCCCTGTCGTTTCCAGGGCCCACTGAGCTCCAGAGGGCCGTAGACGCCTCCAAGACGCAACAAGAGCCCGGGAGGGGGGGGTGGGGGAGGTCGCCCCCCTCGTTCACATCACGGCGGGGGGCCGCCGGAAATCTCAGAAAGTCCTCGAGGAATGCGTAGGACATCGTCGCAAATGTGGGCAAAATCGTACGACGTGACCTCTGGGTGGGGGGGAGGGAGGAGGGCCGATCACGGCCGCTGTCGCCCAGACGTTCAAAAGACCGTCTCCAAGCGTCCCTTCGATTCTTGGGAGGTGGTCGCGCCTCTGCCTGTCCGGCTCCCCGGCGCACCAGGGCGGCCCGCGAGGCCCTAAAGATCGCCCCAAGACGGCCTAAGAGGCCGTCAAGAGGGCGCCGAGGCAAACGTTCAGAGGTCCGCGCGAACTTCTCGGATCGGCGCTAGGGGCCACCAGCGGCGCCGCGCCAGAGAGGGGACTCCAGCGCCGATCCAAGAAATATGCGCGCGGGGCTCCGAGAGTTCATGTTTATGCCATTCTTCCCGTGCGCCGCGGCTGTGTTCTATCGGGGCGACGTAAGACTCGGGTTCAGGGAACTCGGGTTGGACTGATGGGGCCGTCAGGAACATGACGAGACCCAATCTGAACTTTGGCCCGACCTCCCGCTGCAAACATCCCACGGAAACTGGACAGTCAAAACTCAAGACGGGCCCATCAAAAAGGACAGTCAAACCCGAGTTCCAGCGAACTCGAGTGTTACGTTCCCCCCATTCTAGAGCTCGGGCATTGCTTCGTTTCGCGTATCGTTTGTTGGTAGATCAACGCGCACAAGAGGGTAGGGGGAAGGGGGGAGGCGGGATGCTGCTTCTTAGACGGCGCCAGCCTTACATCTGCGGATAAGGCCCGTGCCTTCTAAGAAGCAGCCTCCTTCGAAGAAGCCTTCCCACCTCCCCATACTCGGGGAACGAACAGTGGCATAAACATTGAAACTCGGAGGTCCGAGCGGATTTCTCGGATCGGCGCTGGAGGCGCCGCCAGGGGAGTCCAGCGCCGATCCGAGAAATCCGCGCCGACCGCCGAGTTTTAATGCTTATGTCATTAATCGTTCCCCTACCCACCCCCCTCTGCTCGTGGCCGCCGACGGAGGGCGGGAACTGGGAGAGATCGGGAGCCCCCGGGCAGTCGGGATCGGCCAGCATCGAACCGGTGAATCGGCTCGCCCCGACCTCGGGCTCGGCTGCATCGGCACGGCATCGGCATCGAGGGGCATCGGCTGCACCAGGATGCACCACAGCACCATGCAAGCATTGGGCCGCATCGGATTCTCAGAATCTCGGAATCGATTCGGCTCGGGCCGGCCAGAGAAGAGCTCCGGCATCTTTACACATCGGTCGGAAGAAGCAGGTAGAAATATGAAGTAGCAAGGCGTTGAAAGTAAATCTGGTGTCCACCCGTCCCCCTAAGGAGGATGGAAAAAGCGAAGCCACTAGGGAAGGCGCTTACAGTAGATTGGAACCTGAGACTCCAAAAACAACTACTTTCATCGACCGAAGGGTATTCTCGTTCGTCGTTCCGCCGAGGTCCCCCTCCATGGAGGAAAAATTCAACAATACCCAAAAATATTCAAAACAATTGAACAGATCCGCCGGCCCCCTTGCGGGGCCACCAGACTGCGAGGGTGAGGATTGCAGCTAGTTGCAGCTTCCACTTTCCACTGTTACAGTTCTGCTTTTCTGCTTCCTTACTGTGAATTGTTGCTGTCCGCGCGAAGGCGGGGAGCCCCAAACAAGTGTTCTGGACCACGCCCTGGGAAGGTTCTCAGAATTCGTGGGGGGGGGGGCGTGGGACACACACACACACACACACACACATTCACACACACACACACACATATATATACATATATATGTGAGAGGGAGAGAGAGAAAAAAAAAAGATATTCGCGTCCCCGAGGCGCTGATCCCTAGAAAATTGCTCCATATTCGCGCCCCCGAGGCCATAAACCCTCGAGAATTATTTTACGTGTGCGTCCACGAGGCGACACAGCCTCGTATATTACTCAAGATCGCGTACCCTCGTAAATTACAATATGTGCGCATAAACCTTCAACAATTACATAACATTCCCATTCCCAGGGCCATACAACCTGCTAGAATTACGCCGTACTTGCGTCCCCGAGGTCACGGACCCTTGCATTGCACAACATTCGCGTCCCCGAGGCCATAACCCTTAGTAAATTATGCAATAGTTGCGCCCCCGAGGCCATGACCTCTTCTAAACCACACAATAGTTGCGTCCCCGAGGCCACAGACCCTCGCAAATCACGCCATATTCGCGTCCCCGAAGCCATAAACCATTGTAAACGATTTGGTATCCTCATCACAAAAGCCATACACCCTCGGAAATCAATATTTGCCCTCGCGTGAAGTCCCGGCATTGCTTCACGTCAGCGTCCAGACATCGCAGCACAGCTCTGGCAAGTCCCATTCTAAAAGAGGGGGGTCGGCGGCATAGGGGCGAAGCCACTTCGGATACTCAAACATCGTCCCCAGACTATGTGCTGACTACGTTTGATTATTCCTCCTGTAAAGGAACAAGCTCGCCTTAGCTCCACCCGTGCCACTGGCCTGCCCCTGCTCAGGCCGTGCCCACTCGCCCCCTCTCCTCGTGCAGGAGCCACGTCACAGCTAAGCACCACCTGCTTGTTCCTCACAGCTTCGAGTGGGAGAACGAAGAATGACATAAACCTATGTTGCCCCCATGGTACTGAAGGACTACATCCCAGAAATAACGTCGAGCACCAAGACAGAATATCGAAACAGTCTCGAACGAGTATCGTCTCTCAAGGCCCGACACGCGAAAACCCTCCAGTTTCGGCATTTCCTTGGTGATCGAAAGTCTTCTCTGTGGTGATCATAAAACATAAACATAAAAAATCAAAGGCCCGCGGGGATTTCTCGGATCGGCGTTGGACCCCCCTTCCCTGCCGCGCGGAGTGCGCTAGGGGAGGCACCTGAGGCGCCGCCACTGGGGTTTAGCGCAAATCCGAGAAATCCGCGCGGAACTCCGAAATGTTATGTCTACGTCATTGCTTACTCCCTGGTAAATCGGAAATCGGCTAAAGCTGTTTTTGGACGACCGGGATCGGCAGGGAAGACATTATTGGTACGATGCCCAACTGGCAGAGGTTGTCCACAACTGGCAACGGCCGCTGCTGGGCGGGCGGCCCCTCGCCTCAAATGGACAACCGTCCGCGGCGGCACAGACAACGGAGCCCTTCCAACATGATCACGAAATGCTGCCTGTCCGGGCGCCAAGCTCTTCCGAGAGTTGATTCACCATCAGCTTGATGTCTCCGTCGGACCGAAGGAACGTAGAATGCCCCGTGGGAGCCACGGAACATGCCACCCATCTCTCGTAGGCTCGACGAGAAAAGAAAGGAATGCTGGGGGTAAATCAATGCTGTAGTGTGAGGTCGGGCATGTTCCCCTGCAGGCGGATTTTGGGCGAAACATGTGTTTTTTATGATTACCCATCGGTCGGATGAAGTAGGTAGAACTATGAAGTGGGAAGGCGTTGAAAATAGATTGGGTTCTATCCGCCCCTTAAGGAGTACGGAAAATGTGAAGCCACTCGATCATTGAAGTAGGACGGCGCTTAAAGAAGATTGGAACATGGCAATCCGAAAATACCTACTTTCAACGACCGATGAGCAGACATAATCAACAAACATACTAAGAAAATCGTCCCAAGCCTATTGTTGTACAACTTCTGAAGTCTCCTCCTGTAGCGGGACGCGCCCGACTGAACTGTACTTGTGCTCCCCTGCTCGAAAGCTCCGCGACAGCTGGCCGGGAGGAGAGGCCCCGCCTCGCCCCACCCGCAGGCTGGCAGCGCTTGCCCCCGCAGGTCCACGACGCCCTCCCCGATGTCGGCGCCTCGGGGCCGCCCGGGGCGCGCGCCCTCGAACGGTGTGCCAGCCACCGCCCTGCCTCCACCCTCCGTCTCCAGATCCTGGCGGACAAGGACCAGAGGGCAGTGGAGGCGGGGAAGGCACCGCCCCAGCGGCCGCCGAGAGCGGACTCACGGGGCATCCTCACGAAGCTCAGGAGCGTCTGGGAGCGCATAGCAGGCCAGAGGGCGGGGCGCCGGCAGCTGCGAAGCCCCGCGCAAAAACCATTCCCGGAGCTCCCCCGTGGTGGGTTCTGACCAGATCTTCGAGGCGGCTCCAGCGGTGGCGACGAGGGCCTCTCCAGGAGGCCCAGCAGGGCGGTGCGCCGAGGCGAGGGAAAGGCCGGCAGAAAGAGCCATCACCACCAGAGATCCACAGAACTCCGTTCCCGACCCCCCCCCGCCCCGAGCTGGTGGCACTTCGTTCTCGGTACCCTGTCGAGGTCGCGCCCGGAACAGGGTGCCACCAGCTCGGGTGGGGTCGAGGCCAGCTCGCCCTTCATGTTTTCCCGGAAGGGGAAGAGAAGAGAAGCGCGCGACCACGGAACCCCACCACGGTGCGACTATAGCACAGGAGCGTGAAGCCGACAATCGCCAGTCCACTAAGAACGCTACGGCGACCTGGTGGCGGTGGTGATGGTCTGTTCTTCTCTGTTGGGAAGGCGTACGGGCAGAAGAGCCCAGAATCGAATCCAGAAGTCGGATCGGCGATCGAATTGAGTCGGATCGGCGGAAATCGGCAGCCGAAACGGGAGAAGTCGAATCGGTGGAAATCGCCAGGCTAGCATGCCTCCGTTGAGAAATCGGAATCCGAAATCGAATCGAATCGGAATCTGAAACCATTGAAATCGAATCGGAGGGATCGGAACGAGCCCTTTACGGGTGCCTCGTCTGGGGAAACTAAAAAGTACCGATACGGCTACTCTCCGGACCTCTCCCGGGGTGCGTTCTGACCAGAATTTCGAAGCGAATCCAGCGGTAGCGGCGAGGGCCTCCCGGGAGGCCCAAAAAGGGAAAAACGAACGAAGGGTAGAGGTAAAGGTACCTTCTCCACCGTGTCTTCCTCCTCCTCCTCCTCCTCCTCCCTCCTCCTCATCCACCTCCTCCTCCTCCTCCTCCTCCGCCTCCGCCTCCTCCTCCTGCTCCTCCTGCTCCTCCTCCTCGTCCTCTGCCTGCGCCTCTTCCTCCTCCTCCTCCTCCTCCGCCCCCTCCTCGTCCTCCTCCTCCTCCTCCTCCTCCTCCTCCTCCGCCTCCTCGGCCTCGTCCTCCTCCTCCTCCTCCTCCTTCTCCTCCTCCTCCCCTCCTCCTCCTCCTCCTCCTCCTCCTCCTCCCCATCCTCCTCCTCCTCGTCCTCCTCCTCCTCCTCCTCCTCCTCCTCCTCCCCATCCTCCTCCTCCTCCTCCTGGGGGAAAAAACCCGGGGGGATCGACGATGCATTGCGTGTGCGCTTCTGCATGGGGGGGGCAGGGGGAGCAGCAAAGGAAGGGCGGGGAGGCGGAGGAGGCCACCGCCGACGCCGACGACGAAAGCAGCGACGACGATAAATCCGACGCCGAGGCGAGGAGCGGGAGAGAGGCCGTCGGCATCGCCGACGTCGACGACGCCGCGGACGACGACGACCCCGCCAATGGGAGACTCTGACAGCGACGCCGGCGACGACTCCGCCAACGACGCCAACGAATGACGCCGACGAAACACGATAACGACGACAATCAGAGGCAGCTGCGAAGAAAAGAGCAGAGTGGGGGGGCCGAACGGTCATTCATTGTCCCTGGGTGCGTGGCTGAAGTGAGGACCAGTGGTGAGGATTCTGCTTGTTGCGTCGTTGTTGTCGTTGTTGGTGTTGTTGTTGCTGCTGTTGTTGTTGTTGTTGATGATGATGATGTTGTTGTTGTTGTTGTTGGTGTTGTTGTTGTTGTTGTTGGTGTTGTTGTTGTTGTTGTTGGTGTTGTTGTTGTTGCTGCTGCTGCTGCTGTTGCTGTTGCTGTTGCTGGTGTTGTTGTTGTTGTTGTTGTTGGTGTTGTTGTTGTTGTTGTTGTTGTTGTTGAACATTATTTATTCTAAAGAATAATTATTGTTGGGACCCCTGGTGCGCGGCCCCCTCGCCGCGCCTAGGCCGCAGCCACATTTTCATCATTTTCGTGAGGAAGTCTCAGGCAAAACGTGGGTGTCCGGATCCGGTTGTTTTGTTGTCCCCCGTTTTCCCTTGCAAAAAACACTATAAAATGAAATTTCTTGTTCTAACATAACCAAACTTCAAGAATCCTTTGCAACAAATGACACGAAGTGCACACTCGCGCGCGCAAGATGAAATCCTTCCAAAACCTTAGTTTTCGTAGCGATTTTAACATAAAAACATGAAAAACCCAATGTTTTTTTTTTTTTTTTTTTTTTTTTTTTTTTTTTAAAAAAAAAAAAAAAAAAAAAGTTCAAAAATTCATCTTGCGCGCTCTTGCGGATTTCGGAGGAAACCCAATATTTTTTCAACATTTCTGTCAAACGGGCTCTTGCGAGCAACTTTTTCACGTGCTTCGAACTTCTGCAACAACGGTTGCGCGCATGCCAGGGCCATCATCCCTGTCAAATAATACCATATTGGACACATTCGTTTTTTCTTCGCGCGCGCACGCCGTCGTCGTCGGCCGCGGGGCCCTGAATAGTAGCCACGGTCGTCCGCATGCCACGAAGTGAAGTGTCCGAACGTCATAGGGCGGGAAGCTGGGTGTGGGTGGTGGCGAAGAGTCGTTTGGAAATTTGGTAGAGCTTGAACCGGCCCCCCCACAAAGTGGGGGTATTGCCCGCCTCCTATGAAAACCCTGGCACTGGTGAGAACGGAGTGTCCCCACGTGCTAGTAATTGTTGTTGTTGTTGTTGAACATTATTAATTCTAAAGAATAATTATTGTTGGGACCCCTGGTGCACGGCCCCCCCGCCGCGCCTAGGCCGCAGCTACATTTTCATCATTTTTTCGCGAAAGCTTCAGAAAAGTGGATGGGGTCCAGATCCGGTTGTTTTGTTGTAATCCGTTTTCCCTTGCAAAAAACACTATAAAATGACATTTCTTGTTCTAATATAATCAAATTTCAAGAATCCCTTGCAAAAAATAAGGTAAAGTGGACATTCGCGCGCGCAAGACGAAATCCTTCCAAAAGCTTAGTGTTCGGAGCGATTTTAACATAAAAACATCAAAAAACCAATGGTTTTTCAACAAAAAAATGTCAAAATCTCATCCCGCGCGCTCTTGCGGATTCGTAGGAAACCCAACACTTTTTAAACATTTCTGTCAAACGGGCTTTTGCGAGCAACTTTTTCGAACTTCTGCGACAACGGTTGCGCACCTGCCAGGGCCATCATCCCTGTCAAATAATACCATGCGGGACACATTCGTTTTTTCTTCGCGCGCGCACGCCGAAATCTTCAAAAATCATTGGGTTTCTTCTGAATTTTAGCACCGCGCAACATAACATCATACGAACCGGTACAGGTGTCCAGTGTTGGAACAGGGGGATAAGTCGTATACTACGCTAGCTTCCACAAAATGTTACCACAACAAGTCATTGTACCCATGCGCCAGTGTAGTAGCCAAGGTCGTCCGCAGGCCACGAAGTGAAGTGTCCGAACGTCATAGGGCGGGAAGCTGGGTGTGGGTGGTGGCGAAGAGTCGTTTGGAAACTTGGTAGAGCTTGAACCGGCCCCCCCACAAAGTGGGGGTATTGCCCGCCTCCTATGAAAACCCTGGCACTGGTGAGAACGGAGTGTCCCCAGTCTTAAATGATTGTTGTTGTTGTTGTTATTGTTGTTGTTGTTTGTTGCTGCTTTTGTTGTTTGTTGTCGTCCCACCAACGCGACCCACCCCGCGACCCACCCTGCGACCCACACCGCGACCCACCCCGCGACCCAGCCGCGACCCACCCCGAGACCCACCCCGCGACCCACCCCGCGACACACCCCGCGACCCACCCGCGACCCACCCGCGACCCACCCCACGACCCACTCCGCAACCCACCCGCGACCCACTCGCGACCCATCCGCGACCGACCCGCGACCCACCCGCGACCCACTTCCGACCCACCCGCGACCCACCCTGCGACCCACCCACGACCCACCCGCGACTCACCCGCGACCCAACAGCGACCCACCCGCGACCCACCCGCGACCCATTTGCGACCCACCAGCGACCCAACCGCGACCTACCCACATTGGTTTAACGAAAAATCGGCGCCAGCGGCGGGCTTTTTGGATAATGTGTGAAACTGTGGCTCCTGCGGCGAGCTTCTCCAAGGACTCGCAAACTGCCGACGTCCCCACCGCCCCCTCACTCTTATCCGCATCTGCGGGGTGCTAAGTACTCCCAGCTGCAATGTCCCAGCGGATGACCGCGGGCAACGCGTCCCCCTTCTCCTCCTCCTCCCTGTCCTCCTCATCAGCCTCCTCCTCCACGGGCACCTGCTCCTGCACCGTCCTGAAACACGACCACCCCTGAATCTCCCTCCCCATCGTCGTCGCCCTCCTCCTCCTCTTCCTGCCTCTCCTCCTCCTCCTCCTCCTCCTCCTCCTCCTCCTCCTCCTGGCCGTCCTGCCCATCCTCCTCTTCCCGCTCCCTCCCTTCCTCCCTTCCCTCTCCATCCTCCACCTTCCTCGTGCTCCTGCACCTCCTGTTCATCGGGCGGTTGCGCCCGCGGGCGGGTTGAAATGTGCTGCCTGGTTGCCGACTTATGGTAGTGGTGGTGGAAAATCGGCCTTCCATTCAGTGCAGTTCAAGTCAGTTCAGCTGGTCAGCTCCGCCGAGAAGAAAGCCGACGCCGAGGCGAGGAGGGGGACAGAGGCCGTCGGCGTCGCCGACGTCGACGGCGACGCGGACAACGACGATGACATCGCCAACGGACGACTCTGACAGCGACGCCGGCGACGAACGATGCCGACGAAAGAAAACGACAGACGACGACTCTGGCGCGCCGACACAGGACGACGTCGACGAACGACGACGACGACGACGACGACGACGAACGCCGACGAACGACGACGACGCCGACGACCCAAACGCCGACGACAACAACGACGACGACGAACGACGCTCCAACGATGCCCAACGGGAAATTCTGTCAACAATCGACAGCGGCCGCTGTTGGGCAGGCGACCGCTTGTCTTGACTGGACAGCGTTCGCGGCGACACCGGCAGCGAACCCCGATCCAGAATGGGCACGAACTGCTGTCAGCCTTCGTACAGTCGAAGTTGATTGGAGAGAAGACACGCGAGAGGACACACAACCCTTCCGAGGGTCACGTTGCAATTTGCAATTGGAATGTAAAAGGCATGGGTCGCGAAGCACAGGACACAAGCGCACCCTGGATTTGGCAGGGCCGACCCTCTGATGAACCTCGATTGTGCCAATTGTTTCCGCAACCGCTTCGATCACACCGCTTGAACAGGGGCCCACCGTCCCGTCTGGCCTTCCTATAGGCTTACCACGACATGTTCTTAGAACCCCAAAATGTTCGAAAAACAAAACAACGTTCTTAGAACATAAACCCGATGCGGTAAAGCAAGACAGTCCCAGCCAGAAATGTTGTAAGAACACTTCGTGCAGACCACGAGAGGTACTCAGAACACTCTCTGGTGGGCCTCTAGGCGAGCCCGGACGCTTCGCCCCTGCTCGACTCCTCCCGCACCCGCTTCGATCACACTGGGACGACGAGGCCCGCGCTCTGCATCTCCAGCTGCACCGGCCCCAAGACCACGTCCCTGCGCGCCTCCGCCGCCGCGCGGGCGGACACGGGCGGCGGACGGGCGTCAGCCAGGGGGGAACAGAAACACGCAGACACGATGAACCGTCGGCTCCGAGGCAAATATAGAGGGGATAATATGGGCTGTGGGGGGGGGGGGAAGACGAAAATCCAGAAAATAGACCTAATCATGTGGAAAAATCCTGTTCTTCGTGCGTATCTTTTTGCGCGTCCTTGGGCCCCCTTGAGTCTGGCGGGGCGACGCCGCCGCGCGCGGCCGGGCCACGCCGCCCACTGCGGGGGGCTTCGGGAGACCTCCAGGGGCCTCCGCGGACCCACCTCGGGGGGCCTCCGCAGAGGCCCCAGGGGGCCTCCGCGGGTATGGCACGGGCGGCGACCCGATATGTATATATATATATATATATATATATACATAAATATATGTATATATATACATATACACACACATACTTTTGCATATACATATGCATACACCTATAAACATAATACAATTACACATATGCATGTCTATATATATACACATATGTGAGCCGTCTCGGGGCCATCTTGGGCCGCCTTAGGGCCATCTTGGGAGCCTCTTCGGCCGTTATGGAGCGATCTTGGGGGCTTCTTGGGCCGTCTTGGAGCGTCGGGATGCTCAAAGGCTGAAACCTAGTAGATCCGTCGGAAACGAATTGGAAAGCAATGATCATTGCCTCTTGGGGCCTTCGTGGGAGGCCTCTTGGAACTTCTTCGGCCCTCTGGGGACCTTTTGGGGGGCCTCTTGGGGCCGGGCGGGGGCCTCCTCGGGCCTCCTGAAAGCCTCTCAGGGTGAAGGCTACGATTTTCGGTTCATGTTACCCCTCTTGGCCCCCTCTTGGAATCGGGAAGCCGACAAGGCGAGGACCCCCCAAACCGTCAAAGACCTCCGAGAAACAAAACAGCCATTATTGCGACTAGGGGCCCTCTTGGGAAGCCTCTTGGAGGCTTCTTGGGGCGTCTTGGAGGCCGCTTGGGCCGTCTTGGGACCATCTTGAGCGTCTTGGAACGATCTTGAGCCGTCTCGGGACCCTCTTGGACCATCTTGGGGGCCTCCTGCTTGGAGGCCTCTTGGGGCGTCTTGGAGCCCGCTTGGGCCGTCTTGAGGCCCCCTTGGAAGCCTGGGGAAGGGGGTATCAAGAAGTGTCCGCAGATAGTTGCGGAGTGGCCGACCCAGGGCCAGGAGGGGTATACATTTACATAAGATATACACCAGAACCATCGCGCGCGCACTTCGCGCGCGCTCAGGTTCTAGCCCAGGCCGGGGGGGCGCTGGAAGATCTTGGACAGCGCCTCAATCACAGGCGCGTGACATAGTCGTGCCTCCTGAGGGCCTCTTGAGGACATCTTGGGTCTTCGTGGTGGCATCTGAGGGGCTTCTGGAGGGTTCTCCACGTTCCTCAATTAGCTGTTGGAGACACCTTTTTGGCTTAGAGTTTCGTGGGGTTCTCCGGGCAGTCGGAAAATGATGCTCTGCAGTGTGAAGCCGTCATTGGCCGCCTTGGCTGCGTGGAACCCCGACTTGGGGCCACCTGGGACCACATTGGAGCAATCCGGAAGCCTCCCGGAGGCAGTCATGATGCGCCGAGGGTATCCGCGGGGTCGCGGCCCAAGGGCTCGGCTGACGAGGCCGCTGATGCGAATATGCTGATGCGTTCTTTGCTCACGAGGGTATCTCCCCATCGGCCTTCCTTATTCTACAGCGGAGGTAGAACCGAGCAACATCCACCCGTAAACAGTCCTGATTCACCGGCGAAAAGACCCGCATCCACCAGTAATCGCTGCAAGCACCATTAATGGGGCCAGCTCGGCAGTGCATGTCGGGACGGTCCGTGGAAATTGGAACGCTTCGGCGCGACACGCAAGGTCAAGACACGCGAACAAGATCGACAACGCATGATGACACGCTCTCGCACCAGCTCGCGGAAACGTACCTGCACACATGTCACATCCCCAGTCAAATAGGACATGCACCAGCAACCCAGGCCATATGCGAAAAGGAACGGTGGTGAGGCTGGGCCCAGGGACCTCCATGAGACCTGCGGGGACCTCTGAAGAGACCTCGGGAGGGGAGGGGTGCCCATGGATTGATCTTGAACGGTTTCTGAAGGCTCGACAGGAGCTGAAGTTGCGCAGAAGTTCGACTGCAGAGCTGATTTGCGCCACACATTTTCGCGCCGAAACGACGAAACATTGTTGCGTCGGCGGCTAAGCAGAGTAACGGCGCTGGCGGGCGAGCTAACTAAACGGGGGCCCCGTTGTAGCGAATTGTGCAACATCGAGTCGACGAAACATGCGTAGACGGTATGCAGAACTACGAACATCCTACGCACTTTTCTGACCCTCGGCGAGACAACCACAACTTGTGGATCTCGGGCTTCACTCAAAACGTGAAATTGGGACGGGTGGTAAGGACGCAGGACCCTTGAAGGCCGACCTTGGCATTTTTGGGCGGAGGGCGACCAATGAAAGCGGCAAAGGACGCGCCGCAGAGGCAAGGACACAAGGACACTCTAGATGAAGGCGCGCGTCCTTACTAAGCGCGTTGACCGTAAGTCCACTCTGTAGTGGACCTCCTGCTCGAAGAGTGCCCCCCTGGAGGAACGGGAGACAGCTGTACAGTGGCGGGCAGTCCACAAGAAACCTTCCACAAGGCACCCAGGGAGTCCACTGATTCTTGGTGTGGGAAGGTCACGTTCAGCATCGCAAGACCATCGAAACCCAAGAAACCCAGGGCACCCTGGAGGCCAGCAGGGTGTTTCTTGGCATGGGCCTCCACTCTAGATGAAGGTGCGCGTCCTTACTAGGCGCGCTGATTGTAAGTCCACTCTGCAGTGGATCTCCTGCTCGAAGAGTGGCCCCCTGGAGGAACGGGAGACAACTGTATATTTAGGTCGGGCATATGTCCCCCTACAAGCGGATTTTGGGCGAAAAATGAAAAACTACCAAAACCAAGCAACAGAATCCGCCGACCCCGTCGGCGTGTGCGAGAGGCTTTCCCGTCTTCCCCACAGCGTCGTCACCTCTTCTGCTTTCCGAGGGCTCCCTACACAAGTCCACACAAAAATTAAACAACGTCGTCCTTCAGTCAAATGGAAACCCCTTCCCTTGATCCCTTCCCCGCTGGGGGGGGGGGCCCGGGGCAACTCCAGGGGGGGGTCCCCCCTCGGATACGCAGCCCCCCGCCTCTCATCCTCCTGCGTCCTGGGGCTCCGTTGGCCCTCCGGGGCCGTCTGCGGGCCCTTTCAGCCTTTAGGGCTCCTTGGAGACCTTTCGCAATTTTTAGACTCTCTTGGCAGCCTCTGGCGGCACTCTGGACAGCCTCTGCGGGCGCTTTCGGACCTCGCTTGACGCCGTCTTGGAACCCTCTCGGGCCACTTGAGGGCGCTCTTTGCCTATCTTGGCACTCTCTGAAGCCGTTCCCGAACTCTGGAGGAGGCCTCTTGAGCTGTCTTCGGGACGACCTTGCAGGCATCTGGCGCCGTCTTCGAGCCATCTGAGGGCGTCTTAGACGCCTCTACCTCCATTGTCTTCGTCGTCGCTGCCTACAGGGTCGGCGGCATCGGCCGTAAGGGCTTCGCAATAGTCAAACGAATACTAAAAAATCGTCCCCGTACTATTTCTTACTATTTCCGAATATTCCTCCTGTACAGGGACAGGGTGTTTCTTGGCATGGGTCTCCACTGTACATCGTGCGCCACACTCGGGCCATCGGGGCTCTCCACGACGGTCCCCTCGCGGCCGTCCAAAAGAGCAGCTCGGGGGCCTCGGACAGGAGCCCGCGGTGATGCAAGTCTTGGGGGGTCGCTTCCTGGGGGAGGCGATGCCCATCGGTCGTCAGAAGCGGGCACAAACATGAAGCAAGAAGGCGTTGAACGTAGATTGGGTTCCGTCCGCCCCCTTGGGAGGACGGAAAAGGTGAAACCACTCGAACACTGACCTAGGAAGGCGCTTAAAGTAGATTGGAATCTGGGACTCCAAAATCTGCCGACCCTGTCGGCGTGAGACAGATCCTGTTCCGTCGCCATCGCAGTCGCTGCCGTCGCGTCGCCATCGCCATCACGTCCCCTCCGTCCCCTGAGTCCGTCGCCGCTCCCCCCCTTTCCTTGGGCCATCGTCCTCAAGCACGCCAGGCAAAGCGAAATACACCAGCCCATCCACAGTGAAGTGAAGCAACGCTGTCACTGAGTCGTAGGGAAGCCCCTTCCCTTTTGATCCCTTCCCCGCAGAAGGGGGTGGGGGGTGGGGGTCCCGCGGTGTGGCCCCGGAGGGGTCCCGGGGGGGGCTCCCGGGGGGTGCTCCCTGCAGGGTGGTCCCGGGTCAGAACACCACTTTCCCGGCCCGCCCTCTCCCTCCCATTTCCGTCGAGGGCCGAAGCCTTTCGGGTCGGCGGCCTCGGCCCTCTGCTGGGCCCTCAAGAGCCCCATTTGAGAGCCCTGAAGTGCCCCCCTCCATGATTTTGGCCCCCCCATCACGCGACGTCCAGCAGTCCTTCCAAGGGCAGACTCGGGCTCTTGGAAACAGCGCAGGCACCCCACTCACGGTAATTACGAGGCATCTGCCGACCCACCCCGTGCAAGACCGGGCCCACTCAGTCTCCTGCCTCTCACAGTCCTTGCAGACCTACAACTCGAGCCAGTCCACGCTTTTCTTCTCGGAGGGGGAGGGGGGAGGGACGGGGAAGGAAGGGAGGGTATGATGCTGAGGGGTGAACATGTACGAGGGGCCCGGCGACCGAGTCAGCTATCATGGCGGATCCTGGGGCCACAAAAACAAAAAAACAAAACACAACAAAAAAAGCATGCAAGAGGAAAGGGGGGAGAGAGAGAGAGAGAGAGAGAATAAAAAAGAGATAGAGAGAGAGAGAGAGAGAGAGCGAGCGCGCAAAAAAAAAACACAATGCACCAAACTTCAGCAACGTTCAAGCCGTAGTCACGACGGCGGTACGATGCACGCGACCCGGCAGCGGAATTTCGGGCTCCCCAGACTCCAGGTGACCGCCAACCGTGCAGCGCACGTCGAACCCCATCCCAGGCTTCGTGGTGTCTTCGAATGGACCAGAAATTTGGGGCCCAACCCTGGAACTGATGGGGGGCGCCCATCCTCGATAGGGGTGCATCCGAATAGCCCCTTCGGGGTTTATCCCAGGAGTTCTCGACTTCCCCGAGCGGCCGAACTTTTCGGGCGGAACCCGGGGGCAAGGAGAAAATCGTTTGTCTGCGCAGGCAGACAGCAGCGACGGCCGCGACGAGGACGGCGACGGAGGCGGCGGCCCCGAACAAGAATCGGGAGCGGCTAAGAGGGGGGTGTCCAAGAGGGGGGGGGGTGCAAATCATGACCGGCGGCATGTGCGCGGCCCAGCGGGGGGGCCTGGGACGTAATAAAACAAGAAGAGGCGCCACGAAATCTGGGGAAATATGGAGGCCCACGCCATGATATCCACCCCCCCCTAGTCATCACCCCCCTCTTTTCCGCCCCCGAACGAAGACGCGGCGACAAAGAGCAGCGGAACACCGGTGTTGCATCTTCGGGGGACCTTGTCTGCCCCGTCGCGCCGCGATCCACGTCGAGTCGGTGTCGAACTCGCGTCGGAGCCGCGCCAAATCCGCGCCGAGGCCGCATGGGGCCCGCGCCGAGCAACGAGAGAAGACACCGACCGTCGACCTCGAGGACGAGCGAGGTCCCCCCAAGCTGCAGCGTAAGAATCAGGGGGACGTAAGACCTGGGTACAGGGGACTCGGAAATCCCAGACGAGGTCGTTCAAAAAAATGACGAGGCCGAGCCTGCATTTTGACGAGGCCTCCCGCTGCAGACATCCCACGAAACTCCTCCTCGACAAAATCCGAGGCGCGGTCGTCAAAGAACGATGGCGAACCCGAGTCCTGGCAAACCCGGGTCTTACGCTCCCCCGAAAGAAGACGACCGCCCGGCCCGCGCGCCTTGAGGCTGATCTTGACGCCCGGCCCCGCCACGTCCGCGGCGCGCGCCCGGAACGTCAGGGTGTCGCTGAACCGCCACGGGCACTCGCGCCTCGGCCAGCCGGGGAGGTCTCCAGAGGCGAGGATCGGCGGCGGCGCGAGGGGAGGGGGGGGAATGAGGCGGAGAGGGCCCTGCGAGAAGGAGGCGGGACTTCCCAGGAAGCCTCGCGCCTCCTGAGGCGCCTCCTGTGTCTCCCGGGAGGGCTCCGGAGACTCCTCGGAAGTCGCCTGCGTCTTCCGGGCCTTCTGAGAAGGCCTTCTGCTTCTCACTTCCCCCTGGACTCGCCGCCGAAATGAGGACTCGCGGGCCACCAAACGGTGCGGTGACCACACCCAGTGGTGAGTCGGTGGGGATTCATCTGCCACCACTGATCTGCATTCCCTGCACGGGGACACAAACAGCCAGGACCAGCTCACCATCAGGGAGACAAACCAATTCATACATGACCTAGGTCGCGTTAACCAAAAAGCGACAAGATCGCACAATGCTGGACTCCAAGGTCGAGACACTCGCGGACGAGACTACGTTCGACACGTTCGCCGTTGAGGTGACAGCGAGCACATCTGCCTGGTCAGCCTCCATATGAGAGTTGCATCTTCCTGCTTTTACGTCACCCCCAGGCCTATTTGATGACGAGGTTCCGTGGTCACGACTGGAGGCTATTGCGATATGTCGTCCCATGATTCTGCGACTGGCTTCGGAGCATGCCAAGGCCAAGGAGGAAGAGCAGGCAACTAAACAAAACAGTAGCACAATAATGATTTGTTTGATGGCAACCCAACCGTCCGTGAGATTCGCAACGGCCGTGAAGCAGGTGGTTACGGGAAAGCCGTCTCGCGTGTACTGGGCCTCGTATCATGTTGGTTTTACTGCTGCGGAGTGCGTGACGAATGATTCAGCCAAGCAGTCTGGCAAGAAACCAAAACGAGCGTTCACGACGTACAGTCACGACGGAAGGAAGACCGCACTACAGCTCCACGACCAAAAAACGGCCCGTCCCCAGGTCCTGGCAAAGGACCTGGGGGCACTGCGCCGACGTGGAAAGACGGCACCAAGGCGACAAGGGCGGGGAGGGCAAATCGATAGCAGTGGACAGAGACGAAGGCAGGTGCAAACACGACATGACTGGCAAAGGTACGAACAATAACTACAACAACGAGAATATGGGGTACCCTCGCCGCGGCAAGAAATATCAAGCTCGTCGAGGGCATGCCGCACGGTGATCTTGAGTGGCCTCTGGAAGACAGACATCGGGAGCAACTCTAGATGTGTCGATGCGTCGGCAGCGTCCTGCAGGCGTCCAACTTCCGGCCAAGCTCCTTTGCCTGTAACCTTTCTCCTCTCCCGATTCCACAGCAAGCACACGTTCTTGTGCCAGGGGCAGGCCGAGATAATACACCGTTAGCGTAATTTCATTAGCATGTCGGCAGCTTCGTGACCTCCCGTGGGTTCCTGTCCTCACAGACAAAGATGGGGGATCCGAATTGGTCGTCGAAGACGTGCTGATCCAGTCTATTCGGGCGTAGGTGGTTGAGGGTGTTTCCTCTTCCACCCCCTTCTTCCCCTTCGGGGAGGGGTTTACCCCTCCCCCTAACCCTCACCTGGACATGGAAGGGGCCTTCCGCGAGTCGCCTGAGCGAGGAAGCCAATCTCATTAGTTTTACTACGGTTTTGGCTCCATTTTGGCCTCTTGGGGGGCGCTAGTTAAGATCCTCTCTTCTTTGATCGATCTCCTCCGAGATGGACCCAAGAGCGCTCCCACGGCTCCCTAGGGTGCCCCGAGAGGGCTCCAAGAGGTGGCCAGGAGGCCCCCAAGAGGCTCCAAGGATGCCCCCAAAAGGCTCCCAAGAGACCCGAGGCCCCAAGAGGCCCCCGCACCCAAGACGCTCCAAGAGACCTCGGCAAGAATACCACAGCCGTTTGATTTGACCAAGGTTTTGGCAACAAATTTGGCCTCCTGGGGGGGGGGGGTGGGCACTGCTTAAGATGACTCCAAGAGCGCCTGGGAGAGCCCAAGAATGACCTCCAAGATGGCTCAAGATATCCCAAGATGCCTCAAGATAGCTCCCACGATGCTCCAAGAGGCCCCAAGACCGCTCCAAGACGGCTCCAAGTGGCCAAAGAGCTCCCCCAGGAGGCCCCGAAGAGGTCAAAATCCTTCCAAAACCTAAAGAAAGATCATTGTTGTTTGGCTTTCTCGCCATTTCGCCTCCGATGGCCATCCGAGGCTTCAAGATGGCTCCAAGATGGCCCAAGAGGGCTGAGCGCTCCCAATGCTCCAAAGAGCGCTTCAACAGGGCCCCAAAAGGCGCCCAAGAGGCCCCAGAAGGCCCCAACAGGCGCCCAAGAGGCATCCAAGAGGCTCCCAAGAGACCCCCAAGAGGCCCCAAGAAGCTCTCCGAGGCACCCAAGACGCTCTAAGAGGCGGCCGGGACCGCCAAGACCCCCGAGACGCTCCAAGAGGCCTCCTCTGGGGGATCCTTCCTCTGAGTGCTACCCACTTCCCAGATCGAGGCAATTCCTCTGGGCATCGGTTCTGGATGGGCTGGTGGGGTTACGCCCGCCCTCACTTAGAAGAAATTGCACTTCTTTACATACTCGGAAAAATGTCGAGTATGTCAAGATTGTTCAACAGATCTGCGCCATAGATGAACAGGTCAATGGTAGATCGCTATTGCAGATCTTGGAGGGCGGGGAGCCTAAGATGTATTGTTCTCTTGGGGAGACCCTCGAGAGGCACGAGCCCACAGAAGCATCACCTTCAGAGCACTTCACACCAGACGAGGACATACATTCAAAGGGTTGGGAGCATGGCTCTCGCACGTCCTTGTGGCAGAGGAGCAGCAGATTCCCAACATAACAGAAGACTTGATTGATATGCTAAACAACGTGGAATTCCCTGACACCACTTCCCTTCTCAAGCTCGACGTGAAAGAGTTGTTCATGTCTGGCGAGGCTGGGACGTTAATTGCTGGAGACAAACACGTGGTACCCGAACATCTCCAAGCAAAAAGGGTGAAACCAACGTCGCTTCTCTTGGACAACAAAGTCGAAGCTACCCGTTAGGACACGGACCGCGCCTAGAAAGTCTTCCGCGGCTTGGGCATGGGCATGAACCAATCTGGGGGTCTTACTGACGCGGACTTTTACCACAATCGAGCATGGCAAAGCCGAGAACAAAGTATGGTTCAGGGAATATGGTATACACGAGTATGCCAGGTATAAAGATGACAGTTTGATCTTCATCGACACGCATATGGACACTTACTGGACGTGCGTTGGTTGGCTTACAGCGGGCCCAGATGGGCCACCATCGTGCTTCGAATGCAAAGTAGAAGGCGTGTCAAGCAGGGGCACCGGCATGCTAGACATCCACATTTGATGAAAGGTCCGAAGTTTGCCAGATGCGGGAGGTTTTGACTACAGGCCCATGTGGAAGACCTCCCTGGGAGTCCTACTGGCGGCCACATCGGAGCATCTGAAAATGTGTACTGTGCGTGGCCCTTCGCTGAGTCAGCTCCTTTGCATAAACACTCGTCCAGCCAGACTCTCAGCCTGGACGAGCGCTGTGTGCTCGTCTCCGCCTGGAACGGTACAATCTTCTAACTTCTCTCCTCCAACTTTGCAAAGCTTGGACCCCGCCACCCCGCCCCCCTCCCGTCAGCACCACGTGGTTGCCCTGCATACTCGAAAGGGAAGCAGGCTGTGGCTGAGGTGCCTCTTGATTGGGTGTGGGCCAGGACGGGCGTCGCGGGCCTTCTCAATACCTGGTCCCTGAACATAACTCGTGACGTGCGCTGCCGATTTTTAGGGGGGGTGCTCGGAATCTGGCCTGCTTGGGTAGTGCAGCGAGAACCGTTTCCACTCTTGGTTCTGAGATTCGCTTCATAGGAGCGTCTCGTCTCACGATGGTTGGTTGGTTGGTGGACGGCTGTCCCCCTTGGGGGCGAAAATGAGCGCCTCGCAAGAGACATTCCCCGAATCTGCTCCGAAAGCGCAGGATGTCGGGCACCAAAACTGGCACACCGCTCGAGGCAACCCCGCCATTATGGCGCGAACGGAGGAGTGCAACACCCCCTGGCGGTTCCCCCCTTGGGGGTGCTGAAACCAGCGCAGTCATGTCCACGGTCGATGCAATGGACCATTTTGCGGCTCCGGTGGCGCTAACACCGCCCGAGGCCCAGCAGGCCAGCATAGCGCTTGGACGGCTGTTTTCCAATAGTTCTGGAAAGGCCAGCGCCCGTGGATAAAACATGTTTCGATTCGTCACCTCTTATCTCGTTGGGCCCTCTCAGAAGGCGGCGGACCTTCTCAAAGCACTCGCGCCTTCTGACACAATTTATGCGTCCCAGGAGAAGGCTCAGAAGTCTTCTCAGAAGTTCGGGGGGCTTCCGAACAATCTGAGAAGACCTTCTCCTTCTCACTTCCCCCCTGGGCTCGCCGCCGGAATGAGGACTCGCGGGCCCCCAAGCGGTGCGGTGGCCACACCCAGGTGGTGAGTCAGTGGGGATTCGGGGTCACCGCTGCCCAAGAAACGATACTCCAGATTTCGTAATAAAGGGAGGGGGGTCTCATTTCGGGGGGGGTCTCTTCCAGGCTATCTTGGAGGGCCTGGGGTGGTCTGGGGACGATGTTTTGGAGGGTTCTCCCACGAGGGGGGGTCTGAAATGGCTTGTCTTGGAGGGTCCAGACCCCCTCCTTTTTATTACGAAATCTGGAGTACAGTCGGACCCTGGCCAGAAGAGCGTCCCTCACCAACAGGAGAGCGTCCCTCACGGCCAAGCTGCACAAAAACATCGGAGGGTGCCCACCCCCGGGGTGCACACGATCAGCCAGCCAAGCACGGAGAACGCCAGGGGTACCCTCCCCGAGCCGACCTCGATCGTATGCCTCGGTCCGGCTGTATCTAATGAGGACTCGCGGGCCCCCAAACGGTGCGGCGACTCGGGGTCACCGCGGCCCCCAGAACGGTACGCCACTCAGCGGGTTATACATGAGGGCCCGTGGACCCCAAACGGCACGCGACGTGTCACGAGGACTCGCAAGCCTCCCAACGGGTGCGAACAGATAGCTTCGTGGTCACGCTCCCTGGGTGAGCCTTCATTCGGCGGTGGACAAACCTCCCTTTAGTAAACCTCCCTAGAACCGAAAACCTCCCTAGAATGAAAACGGCCTAGAACCGAAACCGACGGACCTGGACCCGCAAACATAACGGCCGCGACGCCCTCTCGCGAACCGAAAACGGCCAATTCACTAATCGACGTGTCAGGGTTGGAGGTCCATCCACCCCCGATTCACGGGAGCCTCTGTGGGCCTCCGCGGCCCTATTAAACGTGATGCCGACCGGATTTCGTTAATAGATCGACCAGATTTCAACTGGACTTCGTCCAGATTTCGTCCTGCTTTGAGCCGGAGGTCGTCCAACAATCGACTGGATTTCGGTCAAATTTCGTCCAAATGTCGACCAAATCAAACGGAATCCGAACGACAACCGAACGACATCCGAACCTCGGCCCGCCAACCGCCGGGGCTGTGAGGGCACGCGAGGGATGCTAAATGTATCGGCGATGCATCGGCGACGTCGGCGATGAATCGGCGACACTGGAATGGAAAATTGGACTCCACATCGAGCAGCATCGCTGATGCATCAGCGATGCGGCGCGAACCTCCGACCCCACCTGCTCCGACACCATCTGGGATGCCTGGACTCTGAGACTCTCGTGAAGGACAACACAAACGTTCTTGGGAACACCGAAATGATACCGATACCGCTACCCTCTGGGCCTCTCCCCGGATGCGTTCTGACCAGAACTTTCCAAATCCAGCCATGGCGACGAGGGCCTCCCACGAGGATGAGAGGACCTCGATCCCTCCTTTTCCACGTCCTCATCCTCCTCCTTCTTCCCCTCCTTTTCCACGTCGTCCTTCTCTTGCTCCTGCTCCTGCTCCTGCTCTTTCTCCTCCTCCTCCTCCTCCTCGCTGGTCCCGTCGCCGACTCCTCCCTACAGCAGTAGGCCTGGGCCCGACGCCGCTAGAGACCGCCGCAGGCCCGCATGCGTACCGTCGCGTCTCGATGAGAGTGCACGCTCCCCTCCTCCAGCAACAATAGAGGCCTCCCGGACCGAGTCCGAGTACATGGGGTCGGGGGATCGCGCCGCATCGGCGATGCATCGCCGACCTGGGTGCTTTGACCCCATCTACTTCGATCCCATCTGCGGGACCTAGAGACAACCGCCCCCGTCCTTGCCCGCATCCCATGGGCCCATGTGATCCGACTTGACGGAAAAGCTGCAACACCGCGAAAATGAACGACCAGAGCCCAAGATCTAAACTTCTGCGCCTGTTTTTGAGTCAGGATCGATATGTGAGGGCCCCAGGGCCCCAAACCGGGCGACAACGCCCAGCCAGCTCGAGAAAAAGTAAGTCCGATCCTCCCCTTCGGGAGCTGCTGCAGATGCTACTGGCTAAAAGAGCCTGTAGTTCATCGCTCCACTCCGGGTCCCCCGGGGCGCGCTGGGCCTGGTGATGCGGGGGCCTCCTTGTAAAGCCTGGAGGCACCTTGTAAGGAACCGAACTTTACACACCGATGCTTTTGTCTGGTCCCGCACTGGGATTCGCACAAGAAAGCGGATTATGGTGCATACGGCATCCTGGTGTATACATTTGTTTTTGTTTTTTCCCACGGGACAACGGGGAAAAACAAGTATACACCACACCACCCCGACGTCGTCCCCGACCCTGAAGAAGTCCTGGGATTGAAAAACCGCCCGCCACTGGCAGCGGATGTGCTCCAGCTTCCGACCTTGGGCCCATGGGGCACTGCTGGCTCCCCTCGAGGGCAGCCCCGGTCTGGGCCCGAAGCTGGGCGCCCCAGGGCCTGCCACGTCGGAGCGTGGCCGGTCTGGGCCCCCCGCCCGCGCAGGGGCGCCCGGGCGGGGAGGCCGGACCAGGGCCTCCTCGAGGCCCCAAGCCCGCGGGGTAACGGCGGGCCGGGCGAAAGGGGGGGATAGCAAAGGGGGGGGGGCTGAGAATCAGCTCACGTATAGCTGATCTCCCCGGCGCCTCCCGGCGCCAGAGGCGGCTGCGTATCGAGGAATGGGCCCCTCGGTGAGGCCGAAACCGGCTGCATGCAGCAAGTTTCGTACCCCCCCCTTTCCCAATCCCCCCCTTTCGTCCGGCCCATTAACGGGACCGCGCGGTGAGATCCCCTGGCGGCGCGCGCAGGAGGGCAGGTGGAGGGGGAAGGCTTCTCAGAAGCACCCCTGCTTCCGAGAAGGCGCGGGCCTCACACCCGAAGGCCCGCGCCTGCTCCTCTAAGAAGCGGGCATGTCTCCAGGAAGCCTTCCCCCATACCCTGCCCCCCTCTGCGCGTGGCAGAGTCTCTAAGACTTTCGAGGTCACCGCGCGGTCTGTCACCACAAGGTGTTGGGGTGTCCAAAAGTCGGGTGTCCAAGAGGGGGTTTCGCAAACCATGGCCGGAAAACGTGCGCGGCCTTGGGCCAAGGAACGCATTGGAATTAGAAGAGGGGCCACGAATTCCACGGATATATCATAGCCCGACCATATCGGCGAGTGCGAGAGGCTCTTTCGTTTGAGTCGTCGTCGTCGCCGTCGTCGTCGCAGGCTCCGCTCCCCCCTTGTCCCTTGGCCCTCCTCCTTAAGCGCACCAGCCGAATCAAAACAGCCCAAGCGAAATTGAGCAACCCCGTAGTTGAGTCGAAGAAAAGCCCCTTCCAGTTTATCCCTTCCCCGCAGGGGGGGGGAGGGATCCCAGGAGAGGTGGGGCTAGGAGGTTGGCCCAAGGGGTGGTCCTGGGTCAGAATACCCCCCCTCGGGGGGTCCCTGGGCCGAAGAGGGTCCCCTGGCGGAAGAGGCCCCCCAGAAGCCCCCACGAGGCCCCCAGGCGCCCCCGAGGAACCGCCAGGAAGCCCCAGGAGGCTCCCGAAAGGCTCCCAAGCCACCCCCAAAACTTCGTGGGGATTCTTGGGCACCTCTTGGAGGACTCGTGTAGCCTCTTGGACACTCTTGGGAGCGTCTGATCCAGACCTTCCCGAATGCCTCGTCAATCGGGGAGCGTCGTTCAGGGTCGGCGGCACTGGCCGTACAGCCTCAGGAACAAGAAGAGGGGCCACGAAATCCGAGGAGATATCATGGCACCCGCCATGACATCCACCCCCCCCAGTCATCACGCCCCTCTTTCGGCGATGAACCCGGGGGGAAGTGAGGAGGGGCGGGCCTTCTCAGAAGGCTCGGCTTTCTGAGAAGTCTTCAACATGCCTACCCCGAGAAGACCGCAAGAGGAGGAGGAGGAGGAGGAGGAGGAGGAGGAGGAGGAGGAAGCAGGGCTTCTGAGAAGCCCCGCGGCCGTCTGGAAAGGCCTTCTCCCTCTCACCTCCCCCCCGAGCGCCGCCGATCCTCGGCCGCCGAGCCCCCCCGCGCCCGCGAGAGGCGCGCGGGGGCGCGCCGCGCGCACGCGACCGCGGCCCCCCCCCGAGGGCCCGCACCAGGCTGCGCCCTCGGGCTCTCGCGCGAAGTCGGCGAACTCCGTCGCCTGCCCCCCCCTGCCCCCCCTTCGGCCGCCCGCCCCCGCCGCACTCTACTCCTGCCTTGTGGCACGGTGCGCTGCGACGGTGCCCCCGTTTGGGTGGCTCTTCCGCCAGCGCAGTTCCTCTGTCTAGCCCCCCGACGCAAAAAAGTTCTAGCATGGGGGATGCGGGTCCTGAGGGCATCGGGTCCTGGACCCCGGAGCCTTCTCCCGGGACGGATCTCTTCACCCGGGGTCGCTTTCTGACAGTCCCGGGGCCCGTGGAGGGCCCTGGGAAGCCGGAAACGGCGAAAAGCCTGAGGACCCGTTTCCCTCAGGACCCGTTTCCCCCATGGCGACCTGTTCCTCGTCCTCCTCGTGCTCCTCCTCGTCGTGCTCCTGCTCTTCCTCGTCAACCTCGTCCTCTCCTCGTGCTCCTCTCTAGTCCGCGTGCTCCTCTTCGCCCTCCTCCTCGTCTTTGCCCTCCTCCTCGTCCTCCTGGTCCCTCTGCTCGGAAGCATCCTTGTTCTGGTCCTCCTCCTTGATATGATCATATCCATCATCTTTTCGTCGGCGACCTCCTCCTCCGTACGCTCTTCTCGCAACTAACTCCTCCGCCGCACCCGCAGACGCTTCGGTGGGGCAGGCCGGGCGTTTCGCCTGGGACTTCCTCAATGTTTTGGGATCCCGAAGCTTGAAGATGGCCGCGGTTCTGCGGGTGGAGGGCGGGCCGTGTTCAGATATGGCTCTCGCCGTGGCGCCGCGCACACTCGCCTTAGAAAAGCCCCAAGAGGCCCACACGAGGCTTCCAAGCGGCCCCTGAGAGCTTCCCAAGAGGCCCACAAACTACCCCCAAGAGGCCCCCAAGAGCGCTCGTCGTCGTCGTCGTCGTCGTCGTCGCCATTCAGGGTCGGCGGCACCGGCCGTAAGGCCTTCGCAATATGGCTCTCGCCGTGGCGCCGCGCACGCTCGCCTCCGAAATTTGCACCAGTTCCACGGGTGGAGGGCGGTTGCCTTTCTGCGCGGGGCTCTCGCCTCGGCGCCGCGCCGCGCGCGTCCGCCGTGGGAGGTTCGTCGTGGCTCCAAGGGTGGAGGGTGGCTGACTTCCAAGCTGTGGTTTTCACCTTGGAGCCGCACGCACTCGCCCTGAGCATTCGCAACAGCCTCAAGGATCGAGGGCGGTCCCTTTTCAAAACGTGGATCTCGCCCAAACGCGCTGCACCATCGTACAGTTTGCCAGCCGTGCATGTCATCGTGTGGTCGAAAGTCCCAGGAATGGTGTTCCGCAGGATTTAAGATTGTCAGCACGCGCCTCCTCCTCCTCCTCCTCCTCCTCCTCCTCCTCCTCCTCCGCCTCCGCCTCCTCCTCCTCCTCCGCCTCCTCCGCCTCCTCCTCCTCCTCCTTCTCCTCCTCCTCCTCCTCCTCCTCCTCCTCCTCCAGCAGTGAAAGTACTTCGCGGCGCTGGACTCCCAGGGATGGTGCTCTGGCACGGTCTAGGAATGTCGCACTGATCCGCGGCGTTGCAGTCCCGGGAGCGATGCTTTTTCGTACGATATGGACGGTCCTGAGACAATGGTCTTGATGGGCCACTTCCCGCAAGGAATGACAAATTCGCAGGGATCTATGGAGGAGGGTTGGTTGCAACATCGCTGATGCGCCTTGGGTTTGCACTGGTCCTCCTCCTCCTCCTTCTCCTCTCCGCCGTCCTCCCGTCGTCTCTCCTCCCTATCATCCCCCGATCTTCGTATGTATCCTCCTCCCCCTTCTCCTGCAGGTCTCTATCATCAGCACCCTGACCTTGCCTCAGTCATCGTCATTACTATGCCGTTCCCATCTCCACACATACTGGACCATATCATGTCTTTCACACTACAACCTCCGCAATCCGCATTCGATGTCCCAGCATAGGCGATTCGTCTTCATGTTCCCACTATCGAATATCATAGTCCTATCTGCCTTCCCCTCCGCGTCATTGCTGTCGTAACTTTTTCCTGCCATTCAACATTCTTCCCTTCATCCTGGCTGATATTACGACGACCGCGATGACCACCGCCATGTCCGTTCTGAATGCCATCGGCGTCGCTGCCACTTCTTCCTGCTCGAATCAAGATTCGCAAGGTCTGGCTGCGCCTGGCTGCGTTCCAACAACCATGGCAACACTGACAGCCTCGTCAAAAACGTAATGCTCTCACACCGGGCGCGAGATCCTCGCATTCAAAGGCCGACAGGCGCGATGGCGTTTTGTTACGCCACGCCACCTGTGTAGCATGGTGCACACCGAATGCTTCGTGGCCAAAGAGGCGAACAAAAACAAATATTTTGATGTGGACCAACACATTATCAATACAGCACGATGCAATCGTACACCCTGCAGGATCAGCAACGAATCCTCTATAAAGCGGCCAGTTGTGGTCGTACTTACGGATAGTTGCACTCCAAATTCAGCGGAAACTTCATACAATAGAAACCGTGAAACCGTGCTTAAATGGGAGTTCTGCCAGAGCGGCGCTGCCGATCGGCAGTTCATGAAAGAGGTCAACACTGGAAAACCACGGGAAAGGAGACCATGGAACCAGCATGCTGGCCACACCAGGAGTGATCGGAACCTCGGCAGGGGGGAACGAAGCGTTGGCCATCACATGTCATTGACTCGGTGCGGTCGCACTACGATTGGCGCACAGCTACATGGCGACAGACTTGCGCATTGGTTGACCGCCACCACGCCGTCGGCGGATGCTGTGCCAAGGCTTCGCGTATGTCCGACTCTCTCGTCTTGCAAAGCGCAACCAGGGAACAGGAGCCCCGCCGCCTTCTGAGAAGGCCTGCCCTTTCTCACTTCCCCCCTTCTGGACCCGCCGCCGATTCCCAATGACCACTTACATTCCTGCACGTTCTTACGGTGGCTGGCAACATCGCCTGGCGGCCGCTTGGGTCCCCACGGGTTCCTACGGGTGGTCCCGCGCATTATCGTTGTGGGCACTTGGCTTCCTGCAGGGTTCACAATTGGAGGCCGCCGAACTTCCCAAGGGCCGCGTGGATTCCCATACGTTCCAGTGGCAAAAAAATGGGCCATACAACTTACGCCCCAGACCTTGCGGCCTCGAGGGTGCACCACACATATTTCTCCCCCCTATAAAACGGACTATAATATACTCCCCCCATCCACCCAGCCTGGGGTGCACTGCATCCCTGCGCTCACTGTGATTCGCTTGTGTTGCACTAGATGATTCACGTAGCATATCAAATTACCATCCCTGGCCAATCAATACCGTCCCAAACCCCGTCAGTGGTAAAGCATACGATCCGGTGCACATGCGTCGGTACTCGAAACGCCCTTCCCCAAATAGTGATTGCACTTAGGGGACCTTGGCTGTGGAGTGCCTTTGCGGGTCATTATGGTGGCTACTCCAGATTTCGTAATAAAAGGGAGGGGGTCTCAACCCTCCCAGACGAGAAGTTTTAGACCCCCCCCCGTGGGAGAACCCTCCAAAACATCGTCCCCAGATCCCCCCCAGGCCCTCCAAGATAGCCTGGAAGAGACCCCCCCCGAAATGAGACCCCCCTCCCTTTTATTACGAAATCTGGAGTATGTTCGCCCCGTCGCCGCCCCGTCGCCGCCCGTCGCCGCCGCCCTGTAGCCGCCTCGCCGCCGCTCGTCGTCTGGGCCTGCCGGTCGGACGGGCGGCTGTGTTCTCGCCGTCGCCTTCCCGCCGCCGACGCGTCGCCACGGCCCCGTTGCAATCGCAATGCTTCGGATTGCTTCGCGTGGCTTTGCGTTGCGCCGCGTCGCTTTAGGACTGTCTTGAATTGCGTTGCGGTGCGTCGCAGTGCTTTGGAGTTCAACCACCTTGCTCTACTTTACGTTGCTGAGCATTGCGTTGCGCTGCTATCGCATTGATGTGTGTTGCTATGTTTTGCTTGCTTTACGTTACGTTGCGTTGAAGTGTAGTCGCAGTGCACTGCTTTGCATTGATTTGCATTGTGTTGCATTACCTTATATTGATTTGCAGTGCGTCCCAGTATTCACATTGTGCGCGATGCGTTCCATGTATTTGCATTGCTGCGCATTGCTGTGTATTGTTTTGCACAACTAATGAATTGCACCGCCTAGGTTGCACCAGGGTGATGGATAAGCCTAGATTGCACCGCATAGATTGAAAGACATCGCTGTGTTGGGTCCACGCTGACCAATCTTTCTTAACTCGAATCGCCCATGGCGAACTAAATGCACTGCGCGGCGTGTCGGAGCCCACAGACTACAAAAAACTGGCTGCCTAACAATTTCAATAAACGGCGGCTTACGAGCTGTCAAGACCAACTGCGTGTTCAATCCATGAGCGCGGGCACCCGCGCCGAAATCCGAAGAACTGTATGTACGTCAAGTAAACCATGCGGGCCACATGCACGCACATATCGAAACAGCTTTCAACAACCACCGCGTGCCCGCAAACTGTCAACGAAAACAATGCGGGCCGCATCGGGCCACTCACGCCAGCCGCCGTATGCGTACGTCGCAATCCTGCCGGCAGCATTTGCCGTCTACAAATTTCAACATGAGAAATAGAAATGCTACCAGAACTCTGAACTTGTACGGACACGCACTTCCTCCTCATCACAATCAGCACAACCCGTACGCATGATCATTGTTAGAATCACCATTGCCATCACCATCAACACCATCATCATCAACAGCTCTTCATCATCATCATTAGCATCATCATCGTCATCATCACCATCAGCATCATCAGCATGATCATCATCATCATCATCGTCGTCATCATCATCCCACGTACTCATCATCATCACCATCACCATCATCAGCATTATCAGCAACATCATCACCGTCGCCAGCAACATCATCACCATCATTATCATCATAAGTATCATCGTCATCATCATCATCATCATCGTCATTGTCATCGTCATCATCATCATCACCATCATCATGGCCATGGTCATCTTCATATTCATCATCAACATCACCATCATCAATTTTCGCATTATCATCAGCAGCACCATCATCAACATCATCCACATCATCATCAGCATCATCATCGTACTCGCAATCGTCGCCATCATCACCACAGACGTCAATGCGTCATCGTCGTTGCCGTCACCCATGTCAGATGTCTGCGCGCGCGCACTTCTTCATCTCCCTTACCAACACTATCCTCACTTGCATTGTCGTCACCATCGTCGTTGCCCTCACAACTGGCATCACTAAAACATGTCCCCAACATCGTCATCGCCGACATCTCCCCAACCGACGTCATGAACATGACAATCGTCATCGTCAGCACTGATGTTGTGCCAACAAATGTGCGGTTTGGATATTTTCACGAGCATTTGAGGTGGTCATGCGCGGATGCAGGCTGGTGAACTTCCATCCCATGGATTACACCGCGTAGATCGCAACCCACAGCTTGTACCCGGCCAGCTGAAGTGGGCCAGGCTGAACTCGGCTAGCTGCTCTCGGCCATGCTGAACACGGCCAAGTCGAATGCAGCAGGGGTCGAGTTGAGCCTGGCCGAGCTCAGACCGACCCAGCTCAGCCTCGCCGTGCTTCGCCTGGTCGACTATTTCCCTGGTCCAAGCGCGGTGGCGGATCTGGGGAAACAGAGAGGTACTAATACCACTACTCCCCAGACCTCGCCCGGGGTGCGTTCTGACCAGGATCTCGAGGCAAATCCAGCGGTGGCGGCGAGGGCCTCCCAGGAGGCCCCAAAAGACGAAAAAGAGGAAGGGTAGTGTATACCTGTTCCTCCTCTGAGGGATCGCGCGGGAGCGCAATTAGATACGAGACAGGGGGGAGCCTGGCCGGTCGACTTTGCCGACGACCACTGGACTGAGAACGCGCTCCTGCGACCCCCAGCATCTGACGGCCGGGGATGCTCCGTGCAGGCACCCCTGCACACAGCAGGGCCGCGCGGCGAATGCTGGCGGGCTGCCGTCGAAGATCCCGCGCGTCATCACGGGGGTCGTGCGTCTGTCGGGTGGGTGGTAACGGGGGGGTGACCCAAATGGGGCGTGCAGAAAAGGGCCCTAAAGGGGCTCTTTACGGCCCATGTTGGGCCCCTACTGGCTCCAGCAGGTCCCCCATGCGGGACACCCCCCCATGACCACCCGCCCGAGTCTGGTGGGATCGCCTCCAACAGGAGAGCACATTGGCCGGATCCGCACGGGCGTCGTGGCAATGCCCCGCGGTGGCCCCAGGCAGGATGCCGCCGGGCGCCCTGGAGGTGCCAAGCGGAGCGATGCTGCCGGCACCACATCCCGCACGCTGCTCCCCGGTGGCATGCTTGGCGAAGCGGTAGACCTGGAGGCCGCTGGCGATGCCACGTCCACGTCTGGCTGCGTGGCGCGCTCCAGCAGCTGCGCGGTCGCCTTCCACTGCGCGGCGGGGCTGACCAAAGACCGCATGCTGTCCGCGAGCATGTGCGCCACGCGAGGCGAGCTCTGCGGCGTCAGTGGGCTGTCGCAGGTCGAGGGCAGGTCCAACTCCAGCGGCGGAAGCGTGAGACTGCTCCTCGTGCTCTCCTGGTTGGCTGCTTCCAGTTTCCGCTGGCCCCCGGACTTTGGAATGAACTGCTCCGCCTTTTCGGTGCTCGCCCTGGGCGTTACGGCTGGCTGCACCTCCTCGGCCATCGTCTCCACGCTGAGGCCAGCTGGCGCTGCCTCAACCTGCGCGCCGCCAGACGCAAGCGCGCGCTTGTCCGCGGTTGGGGAGGTCGCCCTACCGACACCGACCGCAGCTGGCACTGAGCCAACGACGCTGATGCTCTGGGTGAGCTGGGGCACCAACGCCGCAATGGCCTGGTTGTCGCCCTCGAGCATCTTCACGGCCCTTTCGAGGCCTCCCCGAGCATCTGCCGAGCCCGAACGCTGCAGCTCTGGGGCCGGCTCGCAAGCCAGATGGGGCCCGCCGTCCCTGGCCCAGAACGGCGGTGGGTCCCTCGAGGAGCCCCGACGGGACAGACGCCCGCAGGAATCAGAACGGTCCTGGCTGCGCCCGAGCGCGTCCTCCCGGGCCCTCTCCCGCGCGCCGAGGTAGCTCAGCAGCCGCTCGCTCTTGTCCTGAGGCAGGTGCGGGAGTATATCGAGCATCAGGCAGTCGAGCTGCTCCTCCGAGACGGCATTGGGGGCTTTATAGTGACTCGCTGGGAGCGCAGAGCGGTGCTCCTCGACATCGAGTCGGTGGTACACCGGGTCGGAGCGGTTCGGAAGACTAGCCATGTTTGCAACTGTGTGAATCAGGGTGGCATGAGCCAAAGGCCTTGTTGGTGCTTCGATCGATCCAGGCCAGGGAGCTGTTGCAAGTGTGGTCGATGCTTCGAGTTTCCACAAAACGAGCTGTTCACACATGTGCGAAACTAACAATCCTGAGGTTCCTTCGGGTGCAATGTGTTGAGTCTGTGAAGACGTTTTGACCGAAACCAAACATTTTTCCGAGCGCTTCGGGACGCCCCTGGAGCATGTCGCGGGCGTCAAAGCACGCCAACCCTTCCCAAGATGCCCCCAAGGGCGCACAAAATGCCGGGAGAGGCCCGCAGAAAACTCGCAAGAGACCTGATGTTTGATAGCTCATGTTGCGAAGCCGCTGGTAGTTTATATGAACATCGATATTGAAACACATGCGACGCTCAACATTGTTGAAGTAGTTCGGCATGCGCGCACGACGCCGCGAGCGTGCTCACATTGTCAAATGCGTTGCAAGGGGTTCTTCAAAACTGAAGATGTATTGATTGGTTGTTTGTATTTCTTTTCGAAAAACAACATGAGCCCGACGAAAGACCCAATCATATGCAGCTGCGAGTACGGCGAGGGAGATAAGACGAAGGAGGGGAACACGTAAACTCCGAGTAACCCACGCAGAATAGCCTTCTGTCACGAAACGTGTGACGGGCTTGCCGACATGAACCGGAAAGACGCATGCGAACGTCGCCATTGGGGCTTTCCGTGGAACTCCCTATGGGGCCGCGAAGCGTGTGAGGGGTGTGCCGAAATCGGGTGGCGGTGCCATGCGAACTTTCCCACTGGGGCCTTAGGTGGAGCTCCTTATGGGGTCACGCAACGTATGAAGGGTGTGCCGAAATGGGGCGGCGGTGCCATTAGGTGAAGCTCCTTATACGACCACGAAACATGTGAGGGGTGTGCCGGCATGGGGCGGCGGTGCCATGTGAACTTTTCCACTGGGGCCTTCGGTGGACTTCCCGATGGGGCCACGAAAAGTGTGAACGGTGTGGGGGCGGCGGTGCCATGCGAACTTTCCCACGTGTGCCTTCGGTGGGGCTCCTTACTGGGCCACGAAACCTGTCAGGGCTGTGCCGAAATGGGGCGGCGGTGCCATGCGAACTTTCCCACTAGGGCGTTCGGTGGGGCTCCCGATTGGTCCACGAAGCGTGTGAGGGGTGTGCCCGAACGGGATGGGCATGCGGAGAACAGGAGGCAGGGAATGGAAATGGGCGAAGAGGGAGGAGGAGAGAAGAGGAGAGGAGGAGACGAGGAGGAAACGCAGGCCGCTGTCACTTCAAAACGAAAACCCAAAACCACAAAACGGCTGGGGAAAAACATCGAATGCGCGTCCTTGTTGACACCACTACTCGCGAACTCATCTCACCGACCCATAGCTTGTATTGCAAAGCTCCTGCGGCAGCCAATTCGATGAATGCTTGGCGTTGGTTGGCGCATCGCTGGGGCTGCGCTAGCGCTCGCAGGCTCGCGCGCACAGGGGCCAACTAGTCTGCCGTGACCGACGCGGCCGCGGTGGCGGTTACCGCTGGGGGGCCCCAGCGCGTCTCGCAGGCCGCGCTTGTGGGTGGGCACTTTCTTGCAAGTCAAATGACTCGGGCGGGCGCGGCATCATTGCGACGTCGACAACAGCAGAAGCGATGATGATAGTAGCGATGCAAGTGACGATAATGACGATGACGGCGGCCAAGCCAATGACGGCGCCGACGGTGATCACGCTGGTGACGACATTGGTTTCCAAGTGTCGGCGAAGGGTGTTTTGGCATGGTTTCAACAGGCGCGCGCGGCCGCTGCAAGCGAGTGCTCCGCATGGTACTATTGACAGGGACCGCCCCCTCCCCACCCCTCCCCCGAGCACGCGCGAAAGGGCGTTCGACTGATATCGGCACGCGCGCGAAAAGCCCGTCTGGTCGCACTTGATGCAAATGGGGGGGAACAACAGCTACGTCAAGCTTAGCAACAACGCAACAACGTGCGCAAAGCTTGGTGGACGAATCACGCTGCAACACACATGTTTTTTTCTGACTTCTCCGATACACACGATTTGCCGTCATTGCGGGGCCCAAAATGGTTTTGAATGACTCCGGCACGCGCGCGCGCGACGACGCGCGCGTGTTGACTTTGTCGGTACTGTTGTGAAATATGATTGGCAACTGACGGGCTGTGATAATCGAGCGCGCGCTGTATCATTTGTCGGGCTTGACGGGGGGGGGCGACGCCGGCCTGCCTGGGACGGTACAAGTTCGTATATGTGTATACACATACATACGTACCTACATACATACGTTTATGTATATATACGTATATATATATATATATAGTCGAAGAAACAAGCATTTATGTACATATATATACACGTATATGTATGTATGTATATATACACACACGAAAAGACAAACATCGTCGCATGTAAACTGCAGATGCCCAGAGGAGGCGGACGAGTCCAGGCGGGGGGGTACTGTATATCCGATTGACGATTTCAAAAGACAACTCAACTTTTTGAAAGCGCTTCAAGTTGCCAGTTCCACTGCTCGCGCAATCATCCACAGCCCACCCACCCGCAACTTGGTCTGCAAAACGCACGTGGCGGCGATTGTGATGACTGCTCGGAGCTGGCTGGCGCATCGCTGCGGCCGCGCAAGCGCGCAGGCTCGCGCGCACAGCGGCCAACTAGTTTGGCGCACCCGACGCGGCCGCGGCGGCGCTGGCCGCGGGGGCTCCCAGGCGCGCGTACGCTGCAGTGCGAGTCGGTGGCCTGGGCGGGCACGACATCACGGCGACGACGGCAACTTCTTAGTCAAGCCGCGGAGCGAAAGCTCAGCGTCACTATCGGCGGGCCGATGCCCGCCCACTCCGTCGCGCTCGTACTCAGGCAACGCGCGCGAAAGGCAGCTGGTTGGCAGGACAGAGGAGGCCCACAGAAAGCCGATGCACGAGACGGACGGAGAGCACAACGTACAAGGTGATTCTGTCTGTCTCTCGGACGCGAGCGCCTCCTCCTCCTCCTCCTCCTCCTCCTCCTCGTCCTCCTCCTCTTCCTCCTCCTCCTAGGGGGGAAAATGAGGCGCTGCCCCTAAGGGGCCGCCTGGCCAGCCAGTCACTTGGCGCGCTCAGCGCCGCTTTGCCTCTGCCCGGGCCGCCCCAGACTTCCTCGCGCACTGAAGGAGTCGCGGCGGACGGTGCTCTGCCGTCGTCGGCCTTCAGTCGGCGGCGAGCCCGGGGGGGGGGAAAGGGAGGAGGAGAAAGCCTTCTCGGAGGGCTCGGAAGCTCCCCGACCTCCTGAGAGTGCCTCCCCCCCTGGAGGCACGGGAAACTTCTCGGAGGACCGCAGGGCGTCTGAGAGAGGCCCCGCCACCTTCTGGGCAGGCCTCCTCCTTCCCACTTCCCCCCCTCGCTCGCCGCCGAGTCCAGGGGAGCCCAGAATCAATCGATAAATCGAATCGGCGATCGAAATAAATCGGATCGGTGGAAATCAGCAGCCGAGCCGGGAAAAGTCGAATTGGGGGAAATCGGAAGGCTAGCTTGCGTCCAATAAGGAGTCGGAGCCCACATCGGAATCCAAAATCGAATCGAATTGAAATCGGAATCTATCGAAGCCGAATCGAATCTAAACGAGCCCTGCGAGTCCCTCTCTCTCTCTCTCTCCTGGCCTTTCTGGACTCGCCCAGGGAGGCCTCCAGGAACGGGCGGTGCGACAGCACCTCGGCCACGAGAGGGCGGGGCAGCCAGCGCGCGCGCGCAGAGCAGCAGCAGAGGGGCCCAGGGGCACACACGCACACAAACAGATAGGCTTAAGTCGCGCATGTCCCCCTGGAGGCGGATTGTGGACGAAAATGAAACATACTCCAAACTCCAAACAGAACCCAGACTTCTCAATTCAAATCCCAAGATCGTCCCCAGACTATGTTTGGACTATGTTTGAACATTCCTGCTGTAGAGGGGGCATGCCCGATTTAAAGATAGGCACTCATCCATATTCTCGGGGAGTTCGTCCTCCCCTCCACTTCCCCCCGCCTGTTCTAGGCATGGGTCCGAGAGGAGTGAGACACGAGCCGAAAATCCCAGCCTATCGCCCCAAGAGGCCCCAAGAGTCCCCAAGAGGCTCCCAAGAGGCCCCAAGAGGCCCCAAGAGGCCTTCAAAGGGCCCCCAAGAGGCCCCCAGACGGCCCTCAAGAGGCCTCGAAATTGCCTCCAACAGGCCCCCGATAGGCCTCATAATTGCCACGCCCAGGCGCGGTGGCGGGACTTGCCGTACGCAGCTGGATACTTTCCCGGGGATCGGCGGTGTGTGTGTGTGTGTGTGTGCTCTGTGCGGCTGTGCGGCGGCAATGCGGCGGCTGTGCGGCGGCTGTGCGGCGGCTGTGCGGCGGCTGTGCGGCGGCTGTGCGGCTGCTGTGCGGCTGCTGTGCAGCTGCTGTGCGGCGGCTGTGCGGCGGCTGCGCGGCGGCTGTGCGGCGGCTGTGCGGCGGCTGTGCGGCGGCTGTGCGGCGGCTGTGCGGCGGCTGTGCGGCGGCTGTGCGGCGGCTGTGCGGCGGCTGTGCGGCGGCTGTGCGGCGGCTGTGCGACGGCTGTGCGACGGCTGTGCGGCGGCTGTGCGGCGGCTGTGCGGCGGCTGTGCGGCGGCTGTGCGGCTGTGCGGCTGTGCGGCTGTGTGCGGCTGTGCGGCTGTGCGGCTGTGCGGCTGTGCGGCTGTGCGGCTGTGCGGCTGTGCGGTTGTGCGGTTGTGCGGCTGTGCGGCTGTGCGGTTGTGCGGCTGTGCGGCTGTGCGGCTGTGCGGTTGTGCGGTTGTGCGGTTGTGCGGCTGTGCGTCTGTGCGTCTGTGCGTCTGTGCGTCTGTGCGTCTGTGCGTCTGTGCGTCTGTGCGTCTGTGCGTCTGTGCGTCTGTGCGTCTGTGCGTCTGTTTGTGCGTCTGTGCGTCTGTGCGTCTGTGCGTCTGTGCGTCTGCGCGTCTGCGCGTCTGTGCGTCTGCGCGTCTGCGCGTCTGCGTCTGCGCGTCTGTGCGTCTGTGCGTCTGTGCGTCTCTGCGTCTCTGCGTCTGCGTCTGTGCGTCTGTGCGTCTGTGCGTCTGTGCGTCTGTGCGTCTGTGCGTCTGTGTCTCTGTGTCTGTGCGTCTGTGCGTCGTGAGTCTGTGCGTCGTGCGTGTTGCGTCTTTGCGTGCGTGCGTGAGTGCGTGCGTGCGTGCGTGCGTGCGTGCGTGCGTGCGTGCGTGCGTGCGTGCGTGCGTGCGTGCGTGCGTGCGTGCGTGCGTGCGTGCGTGCGTGCGTGCGTGCGTGCGTGCGTGCGTGCGTGCGTGCGTGCGTGCGTGCGTGCGTGCGTGTGTGTGCGTGCGTGCGTGTGTGTGTGTGTGTGTGTGTGTGTGTGCGTGTGCGTGTGCGTGTGCGTGTGCGTGTGCGTGTGCGTGTGCGTGTGCGTGTGCGTGTGCGTGTGTGTCTGTGTTTTTCTCCCTCCTGACGAGAGGGAGCTGGAGAATGGCGCAGCGATTGCTCGCAGGTCGGAAGCACTGGCCGACACGGGAGCCCCAGAGGTGGGCCAGAGCCATTCAACTGTCTGAGCTGATCCGGGCAATGGAAGACATGTCTGCGGAGATCAAATATCGAGGCTTCTGCGCCGTGAGGAATCCACGAATGACGTTGTCGCCTCCAGCTCGGGCCAGGGGGCCTCGCTGGTCGATCCGGCTCGAGAATGACAGCACGAGCACAGCTGCGCGCCCTGATGATTCACGACGTTGTGATTTACCCACCGCGCCACATCTTAACAGACCAACCTGTGTACGTAGGTCCCCTGCGATGTGAACCAATCAGTTTGATGTGGACGGCGCCCGCTGCGCAGCACCACGTCGCAACGGGGATCGTGCACACGAGCTCGAACACGCAGGCCTCCACGATTTTCGCTCTGGCTACTTGGGTGGCCCCGCGGACCGAATGGGGTCCCGAAGAGGCCCAACACAGTGTAAAACTGGCCGCCTCGGGTTTTCCAAGCCGCCAGAAGACCAAGGGCAGGCCGGCTTTGGAGTACCATGTAGGACCTGCTCTGGAACAGGAGCATACCGTAGACGGATCTACCCTTTCTCCATCTCTCCATCCTTGGACCGCGCCGAACGCAACGGCGGCGCTGTCTATAGCACCAACCCCGAATGTATGTACAAACCCAAACACAATGTGTCTAGCACCCCGTACCCCGAATACCACGGCATCCGCCCCCCCTTCACACCTAAGACTGTATTATCCCTGGCCAAGACAGGCCTGGGGTCAGCACCCCGATCAGCAGCTCGAGCCCAAGCCTGCAAGGCGGGGATCTATCCATCACCACCGCCTAGGGGTTCGATCTCCGGGGTCCTCGGCTGGCGGTGGATTCGACACAAGGGACCCCAAGCCCGCACATCTGCATGCCCACCGACCGCCGCCCAATATTGACCCCCTGAGCAGTGCTCATGGATATCCCCTGCCTCGGAAAGCCCAGCCGTGACCGTCAGCAGAGCCTCCAGGCGGCAGAGGCAGGCGAAGACGACGCGGGGATGAGCCAGCGGGGAGAATGCCGAAAGGAGGACGCCAAGCGATCGAACCGAGCCCTGCCGTGGTGGCCAGGCGGGCCCACGGGAGGCGAGGGAAGGCGAGGGCGCAAAGGCGTGAGCCAGCGGGAGGCTTCCAGAGCGAGCGCGCCGCTGACGAAGGAAGCCGAAGAGAGGAGGCTGGCTCAGGGGTGGAGACACCCGCGTGAAGCCGACGGTGCTTCGCCGATGGATCGGCGACCCAATGCCAGTAACAGAAGAGGGCACTCTGGGGCCCCGATCGTCGACGAGTGTGCTATCAGAGGTCGATTTCCCATCAAGCCCATCCCTGGAGGCCTCTCCAGTCTCCAGAAGCCGCTGGACCGTTACGGCTGCCTCGTGGGATGCCATGCCGCCCTGCCAAAGGGATGCCAGCACTCTCGGCCGATGTTCTTCTCAAAAGGGGTTAACCCAACGCAGGAGGGTTGGGAAAGACCACAGATATCCTCCTCCTCCTCCTCGTCTTTTCGAGGCCCCGCGGCTTTCGAGAATCTGCTTATCGGGCGCAGCGGCCTTTCCTAGGCTAACATGCCTTGACAGAACCATTCGATTCGAAGCGTCTGGCCAGAATTCCGAGGCGAATCCAGCCGTGGCGACGAGGGCCTCCCCAGGACGCTCGAAAGGGTACAGTCAAGTCGGGCGTGTCCCCCTGCAGGGGGATTTTGGATGAAAAATGCAGTAAATCCTCAAAAAGTACTCCCCAAATGCTGAGCAACAAATGATGAACAAAATCGTCCCCAGACTATTTTTTGACGATTCTTGGATTATTCCCCCTGTAGAGGGACCAGCCCGACTTACGGGTAGAGCCGAGGGCAGGGCAGCGCGGAGCGCGGAGCGACGGAGCCCTGTCCTGGCCCCGCGCCCGCCGCCAGCCGCCCCCGGCCCTGGCGCTGCTGGAGTCAGGTCTGGGCGTGTCCCCCTGCAGTCGGGAGCGGCCAGGGAGGAGGGTGTCCCAAGAGAGGGGGGTGCAGATCATGACTGGCGGCATGTGCGCGGCCCGGCGGGGGGGCCAGGGACGCAATGAAACGAGAAGAGGCGCCGTGAAATCTGGGGAAATATCATGGCCCACGCCATGATATCCACCACCACCCCTGGTCATCACCCCCCTCTTGGCCGCCCCCGCCTGCAGGCGGATTTTGGGCGAAGAACGAAACATACCCCAAAACATCATCAAACATAGCAAGAAAAGACTCCAAACCAAAATTGGTCCCAGGACTGTTTTCTGACTATTTTTTCAGATTCCTCCTGTAGAGGGACGGGCCCGACTTCATGCTAGAAGTGCCTCTGGCCCCAGGTGCCCCCCAGGGATTCCAGGGCCTCAAAAGCAACCAACGAGGCACAGAGGGCACCAGGGACTCAAACATCGGGAGGAAAAAGCAGGGGCGCCTTGGGCTAGGTTGGGTATGCCCCCCTTCAGGCGGATTTGGGAGAGAAACAAAAAGTAGTCAAGGAATTGAAACATAGTCAAACGTTTGAAAAAGTAAAAACATCGTCCTCTGATCATCTTTTAAAACCATGTTTGAATACTCCTCCTGTAGAGGGGCACGCTTGGGCCAAGGGCGCTTACGTACAGCAGCCCCCGAGCGGGCCCGAGCGCCCCGCCCCGGGCGCGGCGAGCCCCGGAATGGACGCCGCCACCACCCGCACGGAGACCCGGAACGATGGCTCGCTGGTCTGGCGCGCGGGCCGGGCTCGTGGCTCGTGGCTCGGGCGAAAATCAGAGGGGGGGGGGTGAGAATCAGCTCACGCAGCCGATTTTTCGGGCGCCTCCCGGCGCTGGAGAAGGCTCTCTCTCTCTCTCTCTCTCTCTCTCTCTCTCTCTCTCTCTCTCTATATATATATATCTATATATATAAATACATACATACATACATACATACATACATACATACATACATACATACATACATACATACATACATACATAGATACATACATACATACATACATACATACACACACATACATACATACAGACAGACAGACAGACAGACAGACAAACAGACGGACAGACATACACACATATATACATCCATACATGCATACATAGATGCATGCACGCATGCATAAATACATACACACATCACATCACATCACATCCCATCCCATCCCATCCCATCCCATCCCATCCTATTGCATTACACTACACTACACTAAACTACACTACGCTACACTACACTACACTACACTACACTACACTGCACTGCACTGCACTGCACTGCACTGCACTGCACTGCACTGCACTGCACTGCACTGCACTGCGCTACACTACACTACACTACACTACACTACACACATATATATACGTAGCACCCCGCTATTGCGGATAAGAGTGAGGGGGCGGGCGCGGGCGACGCGGGCGTCGTCGAGCCGGCGGACCTCGTGGCCCCCACCTTCCTTGACGATGGCGCTCTCCTCCACCTCCTCCTCCTCCTTCTCCTCCTCTTCCTCCTCCTTCTCCTCCTCCTCCACCTCGTCCTCCTCCTCCACCTCGTCCTCCTCCTCCTCCTCCTCTTCTTCCTCGTCCTCCCTCTCCCCCCCTCGTCTTTTCATCATGGTCCTCCCATTGTCGTCCCCCCCCTCATCGGCCTCCATCATCGTCCTCCCATTGTCGTCCATCATCATCATCATCCTCCCCATCCTCCCCCTCCTCGTCCTCTTCCTCCCCCTCCTCCCCCTCCTCCCCCTCGTCCTCCTGCTCCTCCTCCTTTTCTTTCTCCACGTTCTCCTTACATCCTCTCTTCTTCCACGTTCTCCTCGTCCCCTGTTTACTCATCCTGCCTCCCCCTCCTTTCCCAAGATAACTGCAACGCAATCCTTTTTTCCACTTTATGCTCCCCGCCTTCTCTGATCAAGGCAACTCGCCAGGGCAAAGTTGCTGGACGGGCTGGCGTGGATGTGCGGGGCGTGAAGAGGTCCTTGCGGGCTCAGACGGCATGCAAGAATCCGCCGCTGCGCTTGTGCGGCATTGGTTTGTTCAGTGAACGTGGTTTAGGTCGCGGGTGGGTCGCGGGCTCTCCACCTCCACCTGGAAGGAATGCAAAAGCAGCCCGCCGCAAACGCCAAAAACATTTGTTCGTACACGGAACGAGGTTTGGGTCGCGGGTGGGCCGCGGGTTCTCCACAGGGAACGAATGCAAAGGATGCCCGCCGCAGGCGCCGAAAGTGTGGTTTGTACCCTGAACGTGGTCGCGGGTGGGCCGCGGGCTCTCCACCTGAAGCGAATGCAAAATATGCCCGCCGCAGGCGCCGAAAAATGTGGCTTGTACCCTGAACGTGGTTTGGGTCGCGGGTTGGTCGCGAGTTGGTCACGGGATGTGTCGCGGGCTCTCCACTTGGAAGGAATGCAAAAAAGCCCGCCGCAGGCGCCGAAAATTGTGGTTTGTACCTTGAACGTGGTTTGGGTCGAAGGTGGGTCGCGGGTGGGTCGCGGGGTAGGGTGGGTCGCGGGTGGGTCGCGGGTGGGTCGCGGGTGGGTCGCGGGTGGGTCGCGGGGTGGGTCGCGGGGTGGGTCGCGGGTTGGGTCGCGGGGTGGGTCGCGGGGTGGGTCGCGGGGTGGGTCGCGGGGTGGGTCGCGGGTGGGTCGCGGGTGGGTCGCGGGTGGGTCGCGGGGTGGGTCGCGGGTGGGTCGCGGGGCGGGTTGCGGGTGGGACGACGACAACAAACAAACAACAACAACAACAACAACAACAATCATTTTACCCGAACGCTGGTGTTCTCACCAGTGCCAGGGTTTTCATGCGACGCCAGACAATACCCCCACTTCGTGGGGGGGCATTCAAGCTCTACCAAATATCCAAACGACTCTTCGCGACCACCCAAACCCAGCTTCCCGCCCTATGACGTTGGGACACTTCACTTCGTGGCGTGCGGACGACCGTGGCTACTACACTGGCGTGGGGTACACACCCACAGAACTTGGTCACTTATTCGGGGCGCGCGTGTGCCCAGCATCCTGCAATTGTGACATACAATACATGACACAGACAGACAGAGAGAGAGACAGAGAGCAGACAGAGAGAGAGACAGAGAGAGCGGAGTTGGTCACATTTTTGGGGCAAGTTCCTGAGATCGTCGTGTTTTTTGTTGGTCTTGCGCGCGCGAATGTCCACTTTACTTTTTTTGCAAGGGAGTATTGAAATTTGATTATGTTAGGAACAAGAAAAAGTAGCTCGCGCGAGCTCATGTAACATAAATGTTGAAAAACCATTGGTTTTGTGGGAGTCGGACAGCGCGCGCGGGATGAAATTTGGACATTTTTTTTTGAAAAACCATTGGGTTTTTGATGTTTTTATGTTGAAATCGTTACGAAACCTAAGGTTCTGGAAGGATTTCGTCTTGCGCGCGCGAATGTCCACTTTACCTTATTTTTTTGCAAGGGATTATTGAAATTTGATTATGTTAGAACAAGAAAAAGTAGCTCGCGCGAGCTCATGTAACATAAATGTTGAAAAACCATTGGTTTTGTGGGATTCGGACAGCGCGCGCGGAAGGACATTTTGACAATTTTTTCTTAAAAAACCATTGGGTTTTTGATGTTTTTATGTTAAAATCGCTACGAAACCTAAGGTTTTGGAAGGATTTCGTCTTGCGCGCACGAATGTCCACTTTACCTTATTTTTTGCAAGGGATTCTTGCAATTTGATCAAGTAAGAACAAGAATTTTCATTTTATAGTGTTTTTTGCAAGGGAAAACGGGGGGGAAACAAAACAACCGGATCCGGACACAATCGTTTTGCCTGAGACTTCCTCACGAAAATGATGAAAATGTAGCTGCGGCCTAGGCGCGGCGGGGGGGCCGTGCACCAGGGGTCCCAACAATAATTATTCTTTAGAATTAATAATGTTCAACAACAACAACAACAACAACAACAATTACTAGCACGTGGGGACACTCCGTTCTCACCAGTGCCAGGGTTTTTCATAGGAGGCGGGCAATACCCCCACTTTGTGGGGGGGCCGGTTCAAGCTCTACCAATTTCCAAACGACTCTTCGCCACCACCCACACCCAGCTTCCCGCCCTATGACGTTCGGACACTTCACTTCGTGGCATGCGGACGACCGTGGCTACTATTCAGGGCCCCGCGGCCGACGACGACGGCGTGCGCGCGCGAAGAAAAAACGAATGTGTCCCGCATGGTATTATTTGACAGGGATGATGGCCCTGGCAGGTGCGCAACCGTTGTCGCAGAAGTTCGAAAAAGTTGCTCGCAAAAGCCCGTTTGACAGAAATGTTTAAAAAGTGTTGGGTTTCCTACGAATCCGCAAGAGCGCGCGGGATGAGATTTTGACATTTTTTTGTTGAAAAACCATTGTTTTTTTGATGTTTTTATGTTAAAATCGTTCCGAACACTAAGCTTTTGGAAGGATTTCGTCTTGCGCGCGCGAATGTCCACTTTACCTTATTTTTTGCAAGGGATTCTTGAAATATTGATTATATTAGAACAAGAAATGTCATTTTATAGTGTTTTTTGCAAGGGAAAACGGATTACAACAAAACAACCGGATCTGGATCACATCGTTTTACCTGAGGCTTCCTCACGAAAATGATGAAAATGTAGCTGCGGCCTAGGCGGCGCAGGGGGGGCGCGCACCAGGGGGCCCAACAATAATTATTCATTAGAATAAATAATGTTCAACAACAACAACAACAACAACAACAACAACAACAACAACAACAACAACAACAACAACAATTACTAGCACGTGGGGACACTCCGTTTTCACCAGTGCCAGGGTTTTCATAGGAGGCGGGCAATACCCCCACTTTGTGGGGGGGCCGGTTCAAGCTCTACCAAATTTCCATACGACTCTTCGCCACCACCCACACCAGCTTCCCGCCCTATGACGTTCGGACACTCCACTTCGTGGCATGCGGACGACCGTGGCTACTATTCAGGGCCCCGCGGCCGACGACGACGGCGTGCGCGCGCGAAGAAAAAACGAATGTGTCACGCATGGTATTATTTGACAGGGATGATGGCCCTGGCAGGTGCGCAACCGTTGTTGCAGAAGTTCGAAAAAGTTGCTCGCAAAAGCCCGTTTGACAGAAATGATTAAAAAGTGTTGGGTTTCCTACGAATCCGCAAGAGCGCGCGGGATGAGATTTTGACAATTTTGTGTTGAAAAACCATTGGTTTTTTTATGTTTTTATGTTAAAATCGCTACGAACACTAAGGTTTTGGAAGGATTTCGTCTTGCGCGCGCGAATGTCCACTTTACTTTATTTTTTGCAAGGGATTATTGAAATTTGGTTATGTTAGAACAAGGAATGCCCACTTTGCCTTATTTTTTGCAAAGGAAAACCGCCCGTAACAAAACAACCGGATCCGGACCAACCCGTTTTGCCTGAGACTTCCTCACGAAAATGATGAAAACGTGGCTGCGGCCTAGGCGCGGCGAGGGGGTCGTGCACCAGGGGTCCCAACACTAATTATTCTTTAGAAGTAATAATGTTCAACAACAACAACAACAATCATTTAAGACTGGGGACACTCCGTTCTCACCAGTGCCAGGGTTTTCATAGGAGGCGGGCAATACCCCCACTTTGTGGGGGGGCCGGTTCAAGCTCTACCAAGATTCCAAACGACTCTTCGCCACCACCCACACCCAGCTTCCCGCCCTATGACGTTCGGACACTTCACTTCGTGGCCTGCGGACGACCTTGGCTACTACACTGGCGCATGGGTACAATGACTTGTTGTGGTAACATTTTGTGGAAGCTAGCTTAGTATACGACTTACCCCCCTGTTCCAACACTGGACACCTGTACCGTTTTCCGACGTTTTTCCGTTTCTGTACCACACAAGCAAAGATTATTTTGAGTGGTACCACGTGCGTGGCGCCAGCATACCACAGGACTTGTTTCCGTTGTTGTTATATGCTCATTCTTGTTCTGTGGTTGTCGTTCCGGCCTCAATGTGCAATACTGGCTCATTCGTCTACGAAATACACGTGGCTACCTCTCTCTGGTTGGAGGTCCTGATGGTTGTGGTTGTCCCGATGGTTGTCGCGATGATTGTCCCGATGATTGTCCCGATTGTTGTTCCGACAGAAATGTTGAACAAATTTTGAGTTTCCCTCAGAAATCCGCAAGAGCGCGCAAGATGAATTTTTGAAACTTTTTTTTGAATAACCATTGGGCTTTTCATGTTTTTATGTTAAAATCGCTACGAAAACTAAGGTTTTGGAAGGATTTCATCTTGCGCGCGCGAGTGTGCACTTCGTGTCATTTTTTTGCAAAGGATTCTTGAAGTTTGGCTATGTTAGAACAAGACATGTCATTTTATATTGTTTTTTGACAGGGAAAGCGGGCGTCAACAAAACAACCGGATCCGGACTCCCCCGTTTTGCCTGAGACTTCCTCACGAAAATGATGAAAATGTGGCTGCGGCCTAGGCGCGGCGAGGGGGGCGCGCACCAGGGGTCCCAACAATAATTATTCTTTAGAATAAATAATGTTCAACAACAACAACAACAACAACAACAACAACAACAACAACAACAACAACAACAACAACAACAACAACAACAACAACAACAATCATTTTACCCGAACGCTCAGTGTTCTCCCAGTGCCAGGGTTTTCATGCGACGCCAGCCAATACCCCCACTTCGTGGGGGGGC
>CAUYUJ010015019.1:334072-360400 GCA_963575745.1 Prorocentrum cordatum
TTCGGCGTGCGCGCGCGAAGAAAAAACGAATGTGTCCCGCATGGTATATTTGACAGGGATGATGGCCCTGGCAGGTGCGCAACCGTTGTCGCAGAAGTTCGAAAAAGTTGCTCGCAAAAGCCCGTTTGACAGAAATGTTTAAAAAGTGTTGGGTTTCCTACGAATCCGCAAGAGCGCGCGGGATGAGATTTTGACATTTTTTTGTTGAAAAACCATTGGTTTTTTGATGTTTTTATGTTAAAATCGCTCCGAACACTAAGCTTTTGGAAGGATTTCGTCTTGCGCGCGCGAATGTCCACTTTACCTTATTTTTTGCAAGGGATTCTTGAAATTTGATTATATTAGAACAAGAAATGTCATTTTATAGTGTTTTTTGCAAGGGAAAACGGATTACAACAAAACAACCGGATCTGGATCACATCGTTTTACCTGAGGCTTCCTCACGAAAATGATGAAAATGTAGCTGCGGCCTAGGCGGCGCGGGGGGGCCGTGCACCAGGGGCCCAACAATAATTATTCTTTAGAATTAATAATGTTCAACAACAACAACAACAATTACTAGCACGTGGGGACACTCCGTTCTCACCAGTGCCAGGGTTTTCATAGGAGGCGGGCAATACCCCCCCCCACTTTGTGGGGGGGCCGGTTCAAGCTCTACCAAATTTCCAAACGACTCTCGCCACCACCCACACCCAGCTTCCCGCCCTATGACGTTCGGACACTTCACTTCGTGGCATGCGGACGACCGTGGCTACTATTCAGGGCCCCGCGGCCGACGACGACGGCGTGCGCGCGCGAAGAAAAAACGAATGTGTCCCGCATGGTATTATTTGACAGGGATGATGGCCCTGGCAGGTGCGCAACCGTTGTTGCAGAAGTTCGAAAAAGTTGCTCGCAAAAGCCCGTTTGACAGAAATGTTAAAAAGTGTTGGGTTTCCTACGAATCCGCAAGAGCGCGCGGGATGAGAATTTTGACATTTTTTTTTCCATTGGTTTTTTGATGTTTTTATGTTAAAATCGCTACGAAAACTAAGGTTTTGGAAGGATTTCGTCTTGCGCGCGCGAATGTCCACTTTACCTTATTTTTTGCAAGGGATTCTTGAAGTTTGGATTATGTTAGAACAAGAAATGTCCACTTTAGCTTATTTTTTGCAAGGGAAAGCGGGCCGTAACAAAACAACCGGATCCGGACCAACCCGTTTTGCCTGAGACTTCCTCACGAAAATGATGAAAATGTGGCTGCGGCCTAGGCGCGGCGGGGGGGTCGTGCACCAGGGGCCCCAACAATAATTATTCTTTAGAAGTAATAATGTTCAACAACAACAACAACTACAATTACTAGCACGTGGGGACACACCGTTCTCACCAGTGCCAGGGTTTTCATAGGAGGCGGGCAATGCCCCCACTTTGTGGGGGTGCCGGTTCAAGCTCTACCAAATTTCCAAACGACTCTTCGCCACCACCCACACCCAGCTTCCCGCCCTATGACGTTCGGACACTTCACTTCGTGGGATGCGGACGACCGTGGCTACTATTCAGGGCCCCGCGGCCGACGACGACGGCGTGCGCGCGCGAAGAAAAAACGAATGTGTCCCGCATGGTAGTATTTGACAGGGACGATGGCCCTGGCAGGTGCGCAACCGTTGTCGCAGAAGTTCGAAAAAGTTGCTCGCAAAAGCCCGTTTGACAGAAATGTTTAAAAAGTGTTGGGTTTCCTACGAATCCGCCAGAGCGCGCGGGATGAGATTTTGACATTTTTTTGTTGAAAAACCATTGGTTTTTTGATGTTTTTATGTTAAAATCGCTCCGAACACTAAGCTTTTGGAAGGATTTCGTCTTGCGCGCGCGAATGTCCACTTTAACTTATTTTTTGCAAGGGATTCTTGAAATTTGATTATATTAGAACAAGAAATGTCATTTTATACGCGAATGTCACTTTACTATTTTTTGCAAGGTAAACCGACGTAACACACAACCTGATCCGGACTACCCCGTTTTGCCTGAGACTTCTTACGAAAATGATGAAATGGGCTGCTGTCCCCCCTCCCCCCTACCCCTAGCGCGGCGGGGGGGTCTTAGCCCATGGGGCCCGAACAATAATTGTTCTTTTTAGAATTACTAATGTTCAACAAACAACAACAACAACAACAACTAAAACAGCAACAACACACGCAACAACACAACAAGATCAGCAACAACCACAACAACTACAACAACATCATTTTAAACAGTTCGTTCGCCCCTTTATATCTGCTCGAGCGTTCGAATAACGCGTATTTCCCAAACCCTCGATACCCGCCCTCTTCGTCTTCGATCGAACCCTTTTTGGGGTTATACCTTTCTTCCCTGCAGGCCGGGCCCCGGCAAGCGGCGGGGCGGCCGCGGACCGTCGGCCTGGCCAGCGGCAGCGCTGATCGGCGGGGCGGCCGCGGACCGTCGACCCGACCCCAAGAGGGACGGACAGGGGGACCGACCACGACGACGACGACGACGACGACGACGACGACGACGACGACGACGACGACGACGACGTCGACGACGACGGCAACGACGGCGACGGCGACGACGACGACGAGCGAAAGCGAGAGCGAGAGAGAACGACAGCAGAGCCACGAAGGACACGAAGTAGGCCACGAAGGGCGACAGCGGGGACACGAAGGGAATGCGTATGGGGCCACGAAGAGCGCGAACGAGCGTGGACCACGAAGGGCAGATAATGCGGGGCCACAGAAGGCAACGATGGGGCCAATGAGGGTAGCACCTGGGCCACGTAGGACAATGAGGGGGCCACAAACGGCGACAGCGGGGCCACGAAGGGCATGCACATGGGGCCACAACGGGCGCGAACGAGCGGGGGCCACGAAGGGCATACGTAGGTTGGGCCGCGGAGGGTAAGGACGGGGCCACTGAGGGCAGCAACGGGGACACGAAGGGCAGCGAGGGGGCCACGAAGGGCGACAGCGGGGCCACGAAGGGCATGCATATGGGGCCACCACGGGCGCGAACGAGCGGGGGCCACGAAGGGCATACAGATATGGGGCCACGAAACAAAGCGAGGGGGCCACGAAGGGCTGCAACGGAGCCACGAAGGGGAGCGAGTGGGCCACGAAGGGCTGCAACGGGGCCACGAAGGGCAACGGGGCCACGAAACAAAGCGAGGGGGCCACGAAGGGCTGCAACGGGGCCACCAAGGGCAGCGAGGAGGCCACGAAGGCCTGGAACGGGGCCACGATAGGCAGCGAGGGGGCCACGAAGGGCTGCAACGGGGCCACGAAACAAAGCGATGTGGCCACGAAGGGCTGCAACGGGGCCACGAAGGGCAGCGAGATCCCGATTCATAAGTAATCTGTGAAGGAGTCCTAAGCGTGAGCGCGACTCCTGGGTGCCTGGGTGTCGGGAGCGCGGCGCTGGAGTAAACTGCAAGAAAGTCCAACGCAAGGGCGCTATCCTTTAGTAATTTGCAAGCAAGTCTCCAGCGAGAGCGCGACTCCAGAGCGCAGGAGGAGCGATTCCTGAGTAAATCGTAAGGAAATCCCAAGCGAGAGCGCGATTCTTGAATAAAAAATGAAGGGAAGTCTCGGGCGGGAGCGGGGGTCCTGGCTAAATTGTGAAGAAGTCTCGGGCGGGAGCCGTTGTTGTTGTAACCCGGGGGCCAGGGGGCCAGTTTGAGCAGGAAGACTTTCCTTGAAAAAAATACCAGGTGCGAGCCCCGGGGGGGGCATTTCATTTGAAAAAACAATGTGCACCGGTGGGGGGGATCAACAATAATTATTCTTCAAGAATGAGAATTCAACAACAACAACAACAACAATTACTAGCACGTGGGGACACTCCGTTCTCACCAGTGCCAGGGTTTTCATAGGAGGCGGGCAATACCCCCACTTTGTGGGGGGGCCGGTTAAAGCTCTACAAATTTTCCAAACGACTCTTCGCCACCACCCACACCCAGCTTCCCGCCCTATGACGTTCGGACACTTCACTTCGTGGCATGCGGACGACCGTGGCTACTATTCAGGCCCCGCGGCCGACGACGACGGCGTGCGCGCGCGAAGAAAAAACGAATGTGTCCCGCATGGTATTATTTGACAGGGATGATGGCCCTGGCAGGTGCGCAACCGTTGTTGCAGAAGTTCGAAAAAGTTGCTCGCAAAAGCCCGTTTCACAGAAATGTTTAAAAAGTGTTGGGTTTCCTACGAATCCGCAAGAGCGCGCGGGATGAAATTTTGACATTTTTGTTGTTAAACCATTGGTTTTTTTTTATGTTTTTATGTTAAAATCGTTACGAAAACTATGGTTTTGGAGGGATTTCGTCTTGCGCGCGCGAATGTCCACTTTACCTTATTTGTTGCAAGGGATTCTTGAAATGTGGTTATGTTAGAACAAGAAATTTCATTTTATATTGTTTGTTGCAAGGGAAAGCGGGGGGGAACAAAACAACCGGATCTGGATCACATCGTTTTGCCTGAGACTTCCTCACGAAAATGATGAAAATGTGGCTGCGGCCTAGGCGCGGCGAGGGGGCCGTGCACCAGGGGTCCCAACAATAATTATTCTTTAGAAGTAATAATGTTCAACAACAACAACAACAACAATCACTTTACCCGAACGCTCAGTGTTCTCACCAGTGCCAGGGTTTTCATGCGACGCCAGCAAATACCCCCACTTTGTGGGGGGGCAGTGCAAGCTCTACCAAATATCCACACGACTCTTCGCCACCACCCACACCCAGCTTCCCGCCCTATGACGTTCGGACACTTCACTTCGTGGCCTGCGGACGACCGTGGCTACTACACTGGCGTGGAGTACACACCCACAGAAGTTGTTAAGCCTACGTTCGTACACCCACAGAAGTTGTTAAGCTTTGTTAACCCACAGAAGTTGTGAAGCCTTCCACAGAACATCTGTTGCATATGATGCATATGGTACATGATACACATGATACACATGATACGTACTCACAAGATAGTTGATCACATCTTTAGGGCAAATTCCTGAGGGATGTGGGAATACACAAGAGAGAGAGGATATGGTTGCCCCGATGGTTGTCTCGATGGTTGTCCCGATGGTTGTCCTGATGGTTGTGGTTGTCCCGATCGTTGTCCCGATGATTGTCCCGATGGTTGTCCTGATGGTTGTGCTTGTCCCGATCGTTGTCCCGATGGCTGTCCCGATGATTGTCCCGATGGTTGTCCCGATGGTTCTTCCGATGGTTGTCCCCATGGTTGTCCCGATGGTTGTGAGCGATGCCGGATCCTCACGCCCCCCGCCGGAGGAGGAGGAGGAGGAGGAGGAGCAGGACAAGGAGGAAAGGAGAGAAGAGAGAGGAGGGGCGGGAACGGCGCTTGCACGCCCACCCACCGTCTTTTCCCCGCCGCGGCTCTAAAGAGACGAGTTCGTGTGCCCGTCATCTTCTGGCATACGCCCGTCCCTGATGGCCCGATTCGTGTGATTTTTGATGCGCGGTGCTAAAATTCTTAAAAAGCCCACTGGTTTTTGGAGATTTCGGCGTGCGCGCGCGAAGAAAAAACGAATGTGTCCCGCATGGTATTATTTGACAGGGATGATGGCCCTGGCAGGTGCGCAACCGTTGTCGCAGAAGTTCGAAAAAGTTGCTCGCAATAGCCCGTTTGACAGAAATGTTTTAAAAGTGTTGGGTTTCCTACGAATCCGCAAGAGCGCGCGGGATGAGATTTTGTCAATTTTTTGTTGAAAAACCATTGGTTTTTTGATGTTTTTATGTTAAATCGCTGCGAACACTAAGGTTTTGGAAGGATTTCGTCTTGCGCGCGCGAATGTCCACTTTACCTTATTTTTTGCAAGGGATTCTTGAAATTTGATTATATTAGAACAAGAAATGTCATTTTCTATTGTTTTTTGCAAGGGAAAGCGGATTACAACAAAACAACCGGATCCTGTACGCACCCTCTTTTCTGAGGCTTCCTCACGAAAATGATGAAAATGTAGCTGCGGCCTAGGCGGCGCAGGGGGGGCGCGCACCAGGGGGCCCAACAATAATTATTCTTTAGAATAAATAATGTTCAACAACAACAACAACAACAATCCTTTTAAGACTGTTCCCCGCTATCTGCTCGAGTGTCCAATAAAGCGTGTTTCCCAAACCCTCGATACCCGCCCTCTTTGATCGAGCCCCTTTGGGGGTGTATACCCTTCTTCCCTGCAGGCCGGGCTTCTGCAAGCGGCGGGGCGGCCGCGGACCGTCGGCCTGGCCAGCGGCAGCGCTGATGGGCGGGGCGGCCGCGGACCGTCGACCCGACCCCAAGAGGGACGGACAGGGGACCGATCACGACGACGACGACGACGTCGACGACGACGACGACGACGACGACGACGACGAGCGAAAGCGAGAGCGAGAGAGAACGACAGCAGGGCCACGAAGGACACCAAGTAGGCCACGAAGGGCGACAGCGGGGACACGAAGGGGATGCGTATGGGGCCACGAAGAGCGCGAACGAGCGGGGGCCACGAAGGCCATACGTATACTGGGCCGCGGAGTGCAAGGACGGGGCCACTGAGGGCAGCAACGGGGCCACGAAAGGCGACAGCGGGGCCACAAAGGGCAGGAAGCGGGCCACGAAGGGCGACAACGGGGCCACGAAGGGCATGCGCATGGTGCCACGACGGGCGCGAACGATCGGGGGCCACGAAGGGCAGATCATGCGGGGCCACAGAAGGCAACGACGGGGCCTCTGAAGGTAGCAACTGGGCCACGTAAAGTGAGCGGGCCACCGACGGCCACTGCAGGGCCGCGAAGGGCATGCACATGGGACCACAACGGGCGCGAACGAGCGGGGGCCACGAAGGCCATACGTATACTGGGCCGCGGAGGGCAAGGACGGGGCCACTGAGGGCAGCAACGGGGCCACGAAGGGCAGCGAGGGGGCCACGAATGGCGACAACGGATCCACGAAGGGCATGCGCATGGGGCCACAACGGGCGCGAACGAGCGGGGGCCACGAAGGGCAGATCATGCGAGGCCACAGAAGGCAACGACGGGGCCACTGAAGAAGCGACTGGGCCACGTAAAGTGAGCGGGGCACAAACGGCCACTGCAGAGCCACGAAGGGCATACACATGGGACCACAACGGGCGCGAACGAGCGGGGGTCACGAAGGGCATACGTATACTGGGCCGCGGAAGGCAAGAACGGGGCCACTGCGGGCAGCAACGGGGCCACGAAGGGCAGCGAAGGGGCCACGAAGGGCGACAGCGGGGCCACGAAGGGCATGCATACGGGGCCACCACGGGCGCGAACGAGCGGGGGCCACGAAGGGCATACAGATATGTGGCCACGAAGGGGAGCGAGGGGGCCACGAAGGGCTGCAACGGGGCCACGAAACAAAGCGAGGGGGCCACGAAGGGCTGCAACGGAGCCACGAAGGGCTGGAACGGGGCCACGAAGGGCAGCGAGGGCGCCACGAAGGGCTGCAACGGGGCCACGAAACAAAGCAAGGGGGCCACGAAGGGCTGCAACGGGGCCACCAAAGGCAGCGAGGAGGCCACGAACGGCTGCAACGGGGCCACGAAGGGGAGCGAGGGGGCCACGAAGGGCTGCAACGGGGCCACGAAGGGCATGCATATGGGGCCACCACGGGCGCGAACTAGCGGGGGTCACGAAGGGCATACATATATGGGGCCACGAAAAGCAGCGAGGGGGCCACGAAGGGCAGCGAGGGGGCCGCGACGGGCTGCAACGGGGCCACGAAAGGCTGCGACGGGGCCGCGAAGGGCAGCGAGGGGGCTACGAAGGGCTGCAACGGGGCCACGAAGGGGAGCGAGGAGGCCACGAGGGGCTGCAACGGGGCCACGAAGGGGAGCGAGGGGGCCACGAAGGGCTGCAACGGGGCCACGAAACAAAGCGAGGGGGTTTACGAAGGGCTGCAACGGGGCCACGAAGGGCAGCGAGATCCCGATTCTTAGGTAATCCGTGAAGGAGTCCTAAACGTGAGCGCGACTCCTGGGTGCCTGGGTGTCGGGAGCGCGGCGCTTGAATAAATTGCAAGAGTTTGCAACGCAGGGAAGCTATTCTTCAGTACAGTGCAAGCAAGTCTCCAGCGAGAGCGCGACTCCAGAGCGGCGGGAGAGCGATTTCTGAACAATTTGCAAGGAAGTCCCAAGCGAGAGCGCGATTCCTGAAAAAAATGTGAGGAAGTCTCGGGCGGGAGTGAGGGTCCTGGCTAAATTGTGAGGAAGTCTGAGGCGGGAGCCGTTGTTGTTGCAACCCGGGGGCCAGGGGCGCAGTTTGACCCTCAAGTTTGTCCTTTGTTAAAAAACTATGTGCGAGCCCAAGAAAGGCACTTCAATCGAGAAAAAACAATGTACACCGTACGGGGGGGGAACAACAACAATTATTTGTCAAAAATGAGTTCAACAACAACAACAACAATCATGTTACCCTCATGCGCCATGCTTCCACATGACACATGCATCCATCTGGATAACACACCCCATCATGGGGGATTTTTCTGGCATGCGGGATCCGATATTCCCTCACCCAGATATCCCGCCCAAGAAGGTTTGGCCACCACCTCTTCCGAGGAACTTCAACATCCATAGCTCGGACGGCACATCGCGTTCGCAATCGCCTTGCGCATGCCCCGCATCTCAGAGGGAGAGGAAGAGGAAGAGGGGGAGATGAGAGAGATAGGGAGGGGGAGGAGGAGAAGGGAGGGGGAGGAGGAGAAGGGAGGGGGAGGAGGGGGAGGAAGGATGAGTAGTTGTAGTAGCAGCAGTTGATGATATTGTTGTTGCGGCTGTAGCACTAGTAGTAGTGGTAACGGTAGTAGTAGTCCAAGTAAGTAGAACTGGCTTGTGGCAGCCAAGCGTTCATAGCGACGTTGCTTTTTGATCCTCCTTTAATGTCTTCTCTCCCTATCCTTGAGACGCAGAAGTCTCAAAAAGTTGGATGGTTCAGCACATCCAGGAAACCTATCGCTGGACCGGCCCAGATATGGTTCCAGAAGCGGCTCGGGAAGCTGCGCAGGCGCCAGAAGCAGAGAAGCACCACGTACGGGCGCCGGCTCGGGCGTCCGGCCCAAAGCCGCTCCAGAATCGGCCCAGGACGGCTTTAATTCACAATTTTCGAAAGAAAAATGTGTATTGGAATGGCCTCTTTTCGGCGCGATCGGAACTGCCCGGGCGTCCAGCCCGGGAGCCGGGCCGGGTGCCGGCCGGGCCGGGTGCCGGCCCGAGCTCCGGAATCGGCCCGGACGGCCTCCCGGGCGCCGGAAGCAGAAATTCAGCATTTTCGAAAGAAAAATGTGTATTGGAATGGCCTTTTTTCGGCGCCGCCTCGGAACTCGATTTTCCGGCGCCCGGGCGCCGGCTCAGGCGCCGACCCGGGCGTCCGGCCCGGGAGCCGGGCCGGGTGCCGGCCCGAGCTCCGGAATCGGCCCGGACGGCTTCCCCGTGCGCCGGAAGCAGAAATTCAGCATTTTCGAAAGAAAAATGTGTATTGATATGCCTTTTTTTCGGCGCCGCCTCGGAACTCGATTTTCCGGCGCCCGGGCGCCGGCTCGGGCGCCGACCCGGGCGTCCGGCCCGGGAGCCGGGCCGGGTGCCGGCCCGAGCTCCGGAATCGGCCCGGACGGCCTCTCGGGCGCCGGAAGCAGAAACTCAGCATTTTCGAAAGAAAAATGTGTATTGGAATGGCCTTTTGTCGGCGCCGCCTCGGAACTCGATTTCCCGGCGCCCGGGCGCAGGCTCGGGCGCCTACCCGGGCGTCCAGCCCGGGAGCCGGGCCGGGTGCCGGCCCAGGCTCCGGAATCGGCCCGGACGGCCTCCCGGGCGCCGGAAGCAGAAATTCAGCATTTTCAGAAGAAAAATGTGTATTGAAATGGGCTTTTTTCGGCGCCGCCTCGGAACTCGATTTTCCGGCGCCCGGGCGCCGGCTCGGGCGCCGACCCGGGCGTCCGGCCCGGGAGCCGGGCCGGGTGCCGGCCCGAGCTCCGGAATCGGCCCGGACGGCCTCCCGGGCGTCGGAAGCAGAAATTCAGCATTTTCGAAAGAAAAATGTGTATTGGAATGGCCTTTTTTCGGCGCCGCCTCGGAACTCGATTTTCCGGCGCCCGGGCGCCGGCTCGGGCGCCGACCCGGGCGTCCGGCCCGGGAGCCGCTCTCGGCGGCGAGCAAGAGCACCGAGCCCGAGTAAAAAAGGAGGAAGTCACGAGCCGGAGCGTTGTTGTTGTTGGGGGGCCGGTTTTGGCGGAACCCCAAAACGCCTGAGCGTGAGCCTCAATTTCAGAGGAAATGCGGCCGGCGCCTCGGCGAGAGCGCCAGGGCGACTATAGGGGGTCCAACAATAATAATTGTTTAGTAATTAAGGTTCAACAACAACAACAACAACAACAACAACAACAACAACAACAACAACAACAAGCGACCACAACACCAACCACACCACAACCACAACCACACCACAACACAACCACACCACAACCACAACAACAACAACAAAACAACACAACCACAACAATCACTTTAACCCAACGCTCAGTGTTCTCACAGTGCCAGGGTTTTCAGTGCCAGGGTTTTTCATGCGACGCCAGCCAATACCCCACTATTGGGGGGGCAGTGCAAGCTCTCACAAATTAGCCACTCTACGACTCTTTCGCCACCACCCACAACCCCCAGCTTCCCGCCTATTACGTTCGGACACTTCACTTCGTGGCTGCGGACGACGTGCTACTATACACTGGCGTGGAGTAACGGCGCCACAAGAACGTTGTAAGCCTACGTTCGTACACGCCACAAGAAGTTGTAAAGCCTTGTGAACCCACAGAAATTGTTAAGCCTTCCACAGAACATCTGTTGCATATGATGCATATTTACAGGTTGCGCAACCGTGTGTCGCAGAGTGTCGAAAAATAAGTTGCTCGCAAAGGCCCTTTTGACAGAAATGTTTAAAAAGTGGTGTGTTTCCTATGAATCCGCAAGAGCGCGCGGAAGGACATTTTGACAATTTTTTCTTAAAAAACCATTGGGTTTTTGATGTTTTTATGTTAAAATCGTTACGAAACCTAAGGTTTTGGAAGGATTTCGTCTTGCGCGCACGAATGTCCACTTTACCTTATTTTTTGCAAGGTATTCTTGCAATTTGATCAAGTAAGAACAAGAATTTTCATTTTATAGTGTTTTTTGCAAGGGAAAACGGATTACAACAAACAACCGGATTCCTTTGATGACATCGTAATGACCTGATGCTTCTCACGAAAATGATGAAAATTGTAGCTGCGGCCTAGGCGCGCAGGGGGAGTGGGGCCGTGCACCAGTGGCCCCACAATATTATTCTTTAGAATTAATAATGTTCAGACAACAATTACTAGAACGTGGGGACACACCGTACTCACCAGTGCCAGGGTTTTCATAGGAGGCGGGCAATACCCCCACTTTGTGGGGTGGCCGGTTCAAGCTCTACCAAATTTCCAAACGACTCATCGCCACCACCCACACCCAGCTTCCCGCCCTATGACGTTCGGACACTTCACTTCGTGGCCTGCGGACGACCGTGGCTACTACACTGGCGCATGGGTACAGTGACTTGTTGTGGTAACATTTTCTGGACGCTAGTTTAGTATACGACTTTTCCCCCTGTTCCAACACTGGACACCTGTGGTTTTTGAAGATTTCGGCGTGCGCGCGCGAAGAAAAAACGAATGTGTCCCGCATGGTATTATTTGACAGGGATGATGGCCCTGGCAGGTGCGCAACCGTTGTTGGAGAAGTTCGAAGCACGTGAAAAAGTTGCTCGCAAAAACCCGTTTGACAGAAATGTTTAAAAAAGTGTTGGGTTTCCTACAAATCCGCAAGAGCGCGCGGGATGAAATTTTGACACTTTTTTGAAAAACCATTGGTTTTTTATGTTTTTATGTTAAAATCGTTACGAACACTTCGGTTTTGGAAGGATTTCGTCTTGCGCGCGCGAGTGTCCACTTTACCTTATTTTTTTGCAAGGGATTCTTGAAGTTTGGTTATGTTAGAACAAGAAATGTCATTTTATATTGTTTTTTGCAAGGGAAAGCGGGGGGGAACAAAACAACCGGATCCGGACCAACCCGTTTTGCCGGAGATTTCCTCACGAAAATGATGAAAACATGGCTGCGGCCTAGGCGCGGCGAGGGGGCCGTGCACCAGGGGCCCCAACAATAATTATTCTTTAGAAATAATAATGTTCAACAACAACAACAACAACAACAACAACAACAATCATTTTACCCGAACGCTCAGTGTTCTCCCCAGTGCCAGGGTTTTCTTGCGACACCAGCCAATACCCCCACTTCGTGGGGGGGCCGTTCAAGCTCTACCAAATATCCAAACGACTCTTCGAGACCACCCACACCCAGCTTCCCGCCCTATGACGTTGGGACACTTCACTTCGTGGCGTGCGGACGACCCTGGCTACTACACTGGCGTGGGGTACACACCCACAGAGGTTGATCACATTTGTTACATATGATGTGGTACGCAGTACACGTGAGATGGTACACGGTACACGTGAGATGGTGGCCCTCGCAGGCGCGCAACCGTTGTTGGAGAAGTTCAAAGCACCTGAAGAAGTAGCACGCAAAGACCCTTTTGACAGAAATGTTTAAAAAGTGGTGTGTTTCCTATGAATCCGCAAGAGCGCGCGGAAGGACATTTTGACAATTTTTTCTTAAAAAACCATTGGGTTTTTGATGTTTTTATGTTAAAATCGCTACGAAACCTAAGGTTTTGGAAGGATTTCGTCTTGCGAGCGCGAATGTCCACTTTACCTTATTTTTTGCAAGGGATTCTTGAATTTTGATCAACTAAGAACAAGAATTTTCATTTTCTATTGTTTTTTGCAAGGGAAAACGAGCGTCAACAAAAAACCGGATCCGGGGGTAATCCACTTTTCTGAAGCTTTCGCAGAAAAATGATGAAAATGTAGCTGCGGCCTAGGTTTTGGGCGGGGGGCGTGCACCAGGGGGTCCAACAATAATAATTCTTTAGAAGTAATAGTGTTCAACAACAACAACAACAACAACAACAATTACTAGCACGTGGGGACACTCCGTTCTCACCAGTGCCAGGGTTTTCATAGGAGGCGGGCAATACCCCCACTTTGTGGGGGGGCCGGTTCAAGCTCTACCAATTTCCAAACGACTCTTCGCCACCACCCACACCCAGCTTCCCGCCCTATGACGTTCGGACACTTCACTTCGTGGCCTGCGGACGACCGTGGCTACTACACTGGCGCATGGGTACAGTGACTTGTTGTGGTAACATTTTCTGTAAGCTAGCTTAGTATACGACTTTTCCCCCTGTTCCAACACTGGACACCTGTACTGGTTTTTCGTGGTAACATGTTCCTGACGCTAGAATAGGAAACCACGGTAAACCAGTACGACGCCGGTACTGTCTGTAGGTCCTACAATGATATGGACTGCTTTGGCTGGTGAGGCGCTAGCGTCTGATACGACGTTTTTCCGTTTCTGTACCACACAAGCGAAGACACTTATTTTGAGTGGTACCACGTGGGTGGCGCCAGCATACCACAGGACTTGTTTCCGTTGTTGCGAGACGATACATGCTCATTATTGTTCTGCGGTTGTCGTTCCGGCCTCAATGTGCAATACTGGCTCATTCGTCTACGAAATACACGTGAGTAGCTCTCTCTGGCTGGAGGTCCTGATGGTTGTGGTTGTCCCGATGGTTGTGGTTGTCCCGATGGTTGTAGCTGCCGCGCGGACAAATCCGGCGGCAGCTGGCCGTTTCAATACCCCGCCTGCGACCTGCGCCGCCGGGCGCTTCAATACACGCCCGGCGACGGCCTGGGCGGATGAAGCCGCCGCCTGCACTGAGGAGCTCACCGACGCATACACATCGCACCACTGTCTCAACGCTCCTCGGGACACCAAGACAGCTTTCCGTCGCGTACGCAACACGGCATGCAACGCGTGGCACTTCAGCCCTGGATATACCGCGCGCATGTGGTCACCAAGTGCCGCGTCGAGCTTTTCAACCGCGTCATACTGCAAAGGTCCGGAGTCAGGGTGATACTTCACGTACCATTGCCTCAAAACCATACCGCTGACAGCGACGGGAGGATCGCTCTCCGAGAGAAGCTGCGAGAGGACCTCCGCGGCGGCCTCGTCGGCGAAGCTCTCCCGATACTGATTGAGTCGAAGACGCTGGCCTATACATTCCTCCACAGCTTGGGCAGTATTCAATGCTCCCTTGGCGCCCCACTCCGTGCTGAGCCACTTCTGGCATACCCTGGCGTCAGCAGATACAGATAAATGTCCCAGGAGCCACTGCTTCAAGACGGCCCCGTCAGTAGTCCCCTCGGGCATGTCTGTGCGAATACGTTCTCCATACCAGGTCTCCAGATGGCCAGCGTTCTGCACGTTGACAAGCGTCTCTTTGGAAGAATACTGCAGTAGCCACGCCGTTGCGACCCTATCTGGCACATATAGTGGTGGATCCAACTGTCGGAGCGCCCCGCATAATCTGAAAGCTGTATTACACTCGATGCCCAGGTGGCGGATGGCAGAGGCGTGCTGCTCCTCCAGCTCCTTGGCGCTAGAAATACTGACCTTGCCAGGCACAACCCGATACTTGCCCCACCAAGTCTTGCACGCCTGGTGACTGGCCTGGATACCCTTTGCAACGAGCGCCTGATGCAAATGATACGGGCTGCCGCAGTCAGCCAAGGGAGGCCGCGACAGCTCTGGGCCATACTGGTCGTCAAGGGCTTTCGCCGACAAAGCCATGACCCATCCAAGAACACAGGCGATACCTTGATCCGAGATGGCTACGGATGTGACAGTGATCAGTGATTTTGTTCGATGACGTGGTGACGCACGGACTTGTTGTGGTAACATGCCGACGACGACGACGACGACGACGACGCGACGACGCGCGCATGTGTCCCGCATGGAATTTTTTGCAAGGGATTGTGGCCCCTGGCAGGCGCGCGAACGCCGTTGAAAGAGCGTGCGAAAGTAGCTCGCGCGAGCTCATGTAACATAAATGTTGAAAAACCATTTGTTTTTAAGGATTCGGACAGCGCGCGCGGGGAGAAATTTGGAAAATCCGTGCACGTGTTTTTCGAGGACCTACGGTGCGATTCGTGCGATGTTATGATACGCGGTGCTGAAATTCTTAAGAAACCCAATGGTGTTTGAAGATTTCGGCGTGCGCGCGCGAAGAAAAAACGAATGTGTCCCATATGGTATTATTTGACAGGGATGATGGCCCTGGCATGCGCGCAACCGTTGTTGCAGAAGTTCGAAGCACGTGAAAAAGTTGCTCGCAAGAGCCCGTTTGACAGAAATGTTGAAAAAGTATTGGGTTTCCTAAGAAATCCGCAAGAGCGCGCGGGATGAATGTTTGAAACTTTTGTTTTGAAGAACCATTGGGTTTTTCATGTTTGTATGTTAAAATCGCTACGAAAACTAAGGTTTTGGAAGGATTTCATCTTGCGCGCGCGAGTGTGCACTTCGTGTCATTTTTTGCGAAGGATTCTTGAAGTTCGGTTATGTTAGAACAAGACATGTCATTTTATATTGTTTTTTGACAGGGAAAGCGGGCGTCAACAAAACAACCGGATCCGGACTCCCCCGTTTTGCCTGAGACTTCCTCACGAAAATGATGAAAATGTGGCTGCGGCCTAGGCGCGGCGATGGGGGGCGTGCACCAGGGGGCCCAACAATAATTATTCTTTAGAAGTAATAATATTCAACAAACAACAACACAACAACAACAACACAACAACAACAACAACAACAACACAACAATAATTTTAAGACTGTTCGCCATATATGCTCGAGTGCCCAATAACGCGTATTTCCCAAACCCTCGCTTTTCTTCCCTGCAGGCCGGGCCCCGACAAGCGGCGGGGCGGCCGCGGACCGTCGGCCTGGCCAGCGGCAGCGCTGATCGGCGGGGCGGCCGCGGACCGTCGACCCGACCCAAGAGGGACGGACAGGGGACCGACCACGACGACGACGACGACGACGACGACGACGACGACGACGACGACGTCGAAGACGACGGCGACGACGACGACGACGACGGCGACGACGAGCGAAAGCGAGAGCGAGAGAGAACGACAGCAGGGCCCCGAAGGGCACAAAGAAGGCCACGAAGGGCGACAGCGGGGACACGAAGGGAATGCGTATGGAGCCACGAAGAGCGCGAACGAGCGGGGGCCACGAAGTGCAGATAACGCTGGGCCACAGAAGGCAACTATGGGGCCACTGAGGGTCGCAACTGGGCCACGTAGGACAGCGAGGGGGACACAAGTGGCGACAGCGGGGCCACGAAGGGCACGCACATGGGGCCACAACGGGCGCGACTCCTGGGTGCCTGGGTGTCGGGAGCGCGGCGCTTCGGCAAATTGCAGGAAATCCCAACGCAAGGCCATTCTTCAGTAAATTGCAAGCAAGTCTCCAGCGAGAGCGCGACTCCAGAGCGCCGGGAGAGCGATGTCTGAATAAATTGCAAGGAAGTCCCAAGCGAGAGCGCGATTCCTGAAAAAAATGTGAGGGAGTCTCGGGAGGGAGTGGGGGTCCTGGCTAAATTGTAAGGAAGTCTCAAGCGGGAGCCGTTGTTGTTGTAACCCGGGGGCCATGGGGCCAGTTTGAGCAGGAAGATTTTCCCTGTCAAAAAACCGGGTGCGAGCGTCAAGGGGCACACTTCGAATGAGAAAAAACAGTATGCACCGGTGGGGGGGTCAACCATAATTATTCTTCAGTAATGAGAATTCAACAACAACAACAACAACAACAACAACAACAACAACAACAACAATAATAATAATAATAATAATAATAATAATATTAATACCAACAACAATACCAACAACAACAACAACAACAACAACAACAACAACAACAACAACAACAATAACAACAGCAGCAGCAACAACAACAACATAAACACCAACACCAACACCACAACCACCACCACCAACAACAACAACAACAACAACAACTACAACAATAACAATGGGCAGATGTTCGCTCTTAACTGCTCGAGTGTCATTCAACGCGTATTTCCCAAACCCGCCATACCCGCCCTCTTCGTCTTCGTTCGAACCCCTTTGGGGGGGTATATGTTTCTTCCTTGCAGGCCGGGCCCTGGCAAGCGGCGGGACGGCCGCGGACCGTCGGCCTGGCCAGCGGCAGCGCTGACCCCGACCCCGACAAGGACGGACAGGGGACCGACCACGACGACGACGACCGCGACGACGACGAGCGAAAGCGAGAGCGAGAGCGAAAGCGAGAGCGAGAGCGAAAGCGAGACCGAGAGCGACAGCGGGGCCACGAAGGGCAGGAAGGGGGCCACGAAGGGCGACAGCGGGGCCACGAAGGGCATGCATATGGGGCTACGACGGGCGCGAACAAGCGGGGGCCACGAAGGGCAGATAATGCGGGGCCACGGTGGAAAAAGACGGGGCCACTGAGGGTAGCAACGGGACCACGTAGGATAGCGAGGGGGCCACGAAGGGCGACAGCGGGGCACGAAGGGCATGCATATGGGACCACAACGGGCGCGAACGAGCGGGGGGGGGCCACGAAGGGCATATCTATACTGGGCCGCGGAGGGCAAGGACGGGGCCACTGAGGGCAGCAACGGAGCCACGAAGGGCAGCGAGGGGGCCACGAAGGGCGACAGCGGGGCCACGAAGGGCATGCATATGGGGCCACCACGGGCGCGAACGAGCGGGGGCCACGAAGGGCATACATATATGGGACCACGAAGGGCAGCGAGGGGGCCACGAAGGGCCACGAAAGGCAGCGAGGGGGCCACGAAGGCTGCAGCGGGGCAACGAAGGGCAGCGAGGGGGCCACGAAGGGCTGCAACGGGGCCACGAGGGGCAGCGAGGGGGCCACGAAGGACTGCAACAGGGCCACGAACGGCAGCAACGGGGCCACGAAAGACAGCGAGGGGACCACGAAGGGGCGCAACGGGGCCAAGAAGGGCAGTGAGGGGGCCACGAAGGGCTGCAGCGCGGCCACGACGGGCAGCGAGGGGGCCACGAAGGGCTGCAACGGGGCCACGAATGGCAGCGAGGGGGCCACGAGGGGTGCAACTGGGCCACGAAGGGCAGCGAGGGGGCCACGAAGGGGTGCAACGGGGCCACGAAGGGCAGCGAGGAGGCCACGAGGGGCTGCAACGGGGCAAAGAAGGGCTGCAGCGGGGCCACGAAGGGCAGCTAGATCCCGATTCCTAAGTAAGCTGCAAGGGAGTCGTAAGCGTGAGCACGACTCCCGGGTGCCTGAATGTCGGGAGCGCGGCGCTTGATTACATTGTGGAAATTCCAACGCAAGAGCGCGATTCTTGAGTAAATTGCAAGCAAGTCTCCAGCGATAGCGCGACTCCAGAGCGCCGAGAGAGCGATTCCTGAATACGTTGTAAGGAAGTCCCAAGCGAGAGCGCGATTCCTGAGTAAAAGACGAGGAATTCTCAGGCGGGAGCGGGAGTCCTAGCTAAAGTGTGAAGAAGTTTCAGGCGGGAGCCGTTGTTGCTGTTTCTGTAATCCGGGGGCCAACAACGCAGTTTGAGCCCCGTGACTTCCCCTGGTAAGAAACAGGATACGAGCCTCGGGGGGAACGCTTCAATAGAAAAAACACAATGATCACCGGAGGGGGGATCAAGTATAATTAATCTTCAGTAGCGGGAATGCAACAACAACAAAGATAAACAGGAACGATAGCAAAAATAACAAAAACAACAACAACAACAACAACAACAACAACAACAACAACAACAAAAACAACAGCAACAACAACAACAAGAACAACAACAACAACAATAACTACAACTACAACTTCAACTTCAACTACAACAACAATTATGTTGACGTCACAGCATCGACAGCATCCTGCTCCTCCTCCTCCTCCTACTCCTCCTCATCCTCCTCCTTCTCCCCAGCCTCTAACCTCCCTGTCGCGCCCCCAGACGTTTTCGCTTTCCCGTGTAAAAGACAGAGAGCTAGCCCCGGGAGAAACACCTTACTTGGAAGATACTATGCTTACCGGGGGGTCAACCCATACTAATTTTCGAATATTGGAAATTCAACCACAACAACGAAAACAATGTCAACACAAAAACAAGAACAGGAACCACAACAACAACAAGAACAGCAACAACAACAACAACAAAACCGTGTTGACATCAACAGCCTCAACAGCATCCAACATCTCCAGCATGATCATGAGCATCATCATCATCAGCAGCAGCAGCAGCATCACCATCCTCAGCATAATCCTCAGCGTCGTCGTATTCGTCGTCATCATCTTCACCTTCATCAGCATCAGTAGAATCATCATGGTCATCATCGCCATCATCTGCCCCAATTGCATCAGCATCGTCATCATCAGAATCATCATAATCATCAGTAGCATCCTTCTCATCCTCAACATTCCTGTCATCATCACGATCAGCATCAGCATCAGCATCAGCATCAGCATCAGCATAATCAGCATCATCAGCATCATCATCATCATCATCATCATCATCATCCTCATTAGCACCATTGTCATCATCATCACCACCATTTGCCAGTATCACCATCATTATCAGCGTCAGCATCACCATCCTGGCTCATCATCCTCATTGATCAGCATCATCATCAGCATCACCATCTTCATCATCAGCATCATCATCAGCATCATCATAAGCATCATCATCATCATCATCATCATCATCATCATCATCATCATCATCCCCATGATTCCCTCTTTATCCGCTCCCTCGTCATCCTCTACCGGAGCATGATTATGCTTTCTAGTCCTCCTCCTCCTTCTCATCCTCCTTATCATCATCCTCCCGTCCTCATCCTCATCCTCATCATCATCAACCTCATCCTCATCCTCATCCTCATCCTCATCCTCATCATCATCATCATCATCATCATCATCATCATCATCATCATCATCATCATCATCATCATCATCATCATCATCATCATCATCATCCTGTCCCCCATCCTCGTCCTCCCTCAACCCTCCTTATGTCCAGACTGTTGGGGCAATCGTCTCCTCCGCCGAGCGATGGCCTAAGCCCGCCTTGAAGCCGGTACGGCAGCGTCGCGGTGTCCATCGCGGAAGCGATGAAGCCTGAGGCCTCGGGAAGACCAGCGCCACACCCACCGATCGACTTCGCCCTTTCAACATCCGATTCCCTTACTCAATAAAACTTCTTCACTATTTCCTATCCCTGAAGCTACAAATTGTCGAGGGCCCGTGATTCTCCCAAATGCGGATCCCGTCTTAGCGCCGCGCATCTTCTTTGTTCAAAACTTGCAACATAAAAGGATGATGGCAGGCACGTATTCAAAATGCGGCTCTTGCTTGAGACTGGCTCAAATCTAAGACGCAAAATTCATTGTGCAACATCTACATGGATGGGGGGGATCCTTTTCAAAATGGGGCTCTCGCTTTTCACTTCCGATGGTACTGTTCGCATAACTGCTTGAACATCACGGATGGTGGTAAGATGAATTTCAAAACGAGGCTATCGCTATTCACTTCTTTGAGCGTTATCCTCCTACATCGTTGCAATCCGCTTTGCTCGAAGGACGGCGTGGATGCCTGACAAATCGAGCTCTCGCCTTGGAGTCAGGCCCACTGGGTGCTCGTCATTCAAGGGTGCGTTTCCTGCAGCGTTGGGGACTACCTGCACTATCTTATGAGGAGATGCCTTTGTGACCGGAGCGTAGGAAAGTATGCTTGATGCCTCCTGAGTTTACTCTGGCCTCCTCATCCTCCTCATCCTCCTGTTCCTCCGCCTCCGTCTCCTGCTTCTTCTCCTCCGCCTCCCTATTCCCTCTCCACCTCCTCGTCTTCCTCCGCGTCTTCGTAATCATCATCCGCAGCAGCATCGTCGTCATCGTCAACGGTGTCGTCACCTCACTTGTCCGCCCTCCTCCCTCCGCATCCTCCGCCTTCTCATCGCCCCTTCCCCGCAAGCCTTGTCGCCGAAGAGGCCACGCGGAGCGAGGGGGGAGAAGGGGAAAGGGGAGAGGAAGGAAGAGAAGTAAGGAGGAAGAGGAGGACGAATGCGGAGGAAGGAGGAGCAAGGAACATGGAGTAGGAGCAGGAAGAAAATGAAGGTCCAGAAAAAACTCATGAGAAAAATAAGAAGAAGAGGAATGTCGGGAGAGGGAGGAAGAGGAGGAGGACATAAACAAAAAGTAAGGAAAGATTAGGAGAAGGAGCAGGAGAGAAGGAGGGTATCTAGAAATCCCCTGAAGCGCTCCGAGGACCCAAGAGGTCCTGGGAGGCCCCAGGAGACCTCTGGAGAGAGGCCAGAGGGACGGAAGAGGGAGGAGGAAGAAGAGGAGGAGGAAGAGGACCTCATAGAATCTCCCTCAATCTCGATTCTCGCAATCCGAGGTCCCATGATCAAGGAGGGGAAAGAAAGAAGGATTTGGGCGTAGCGCACAAGGAGGTAGCGCGCGGGGGGGAGGCCTTCCAAGAAGGCAAGCGAACTCCAGGGCTTCTAAGAAGTCAGTGGGGGCTTCTGAAAAACCCACCCCCAACTCTGGGCACAATGCAACCGCCTTCGCGTCACACCTCTACAAAAAAATCCTCCGCTCCGCCCAACTCAATCATCGAACCCTGAGGTGCGAGGATCGAACAGGAAGGAGGCCCTGCTCCTCTTCCTTCTCCTCCTCCTCATCATCATCAGCATCATCACCATCATACATCATCATCAGCATCATCATCATCAACATCATCATCATCATCATCATCAGCATCATCATCATCAGCATCAGCATCATCATCATCATCATCATCATCAGCAGCACCACCATCACCATCAGCATCAGCATCAGCATCAGCAGCAGCATCATCCTCATCATCATCATCATCATCAGCGTCGTCATCAGCAGCATCATCCTCATAATCATCAGCATCATTAGCATCAGCAGCAGCATCAGCATCAGCATCAGCAGCATCAGCATCGCCATCATCAGCATCATCATCAGCAGCAGCATCCTCATCATCATCATCAGCATCATCAGCAGCATCAGCATCACCATCATCATCATCATCATCATCATCATCATCATCATCACCCGCAGCATCACCATCCTCATCACCATCATCACCAGCATCAGCATCAGCATCAGCAGCAGCATCATCCTCATCATCATCAGCGTCGTCATCAGCAGCATCATCCTCGTAATCATCAGCATCATCAGCATAATCATCAGCATCAGCATCAGCATCAGCAGCATCATCACGGCCATCATCAGCATCATCATCAACAGCAGCACTATCCTCATCATCATCATCATCAGCAGCAGCAGCATAATCAGCATCATCATCGTCATCATCAGCGGCAGCATCATCGTCATCAGCATCAGCAGTAGCATCATCATCATCATCATAATCAGCATCATCAGCATCAGCATCACCATCATCATTACCAGCAGCAGCAGCAGCAGCATCACCATCATCATCATCAGCAGCATCATCAGCATCAGCATCATCATCGTCATCATCATCAGCAGCATCATCAGCAACGACGTCATCGTCATCCCCTCCTCCTCCTCCTCCTCTTCTCCTTCTCCTCCTCATACTCCTCCTCCTGCTCGTCCCTCCTCCTCCCTTCATCCCTCCCGCCCTCCCTCCCTCCCACCACCTCCGCCGTAGCCATTTTGGCTCAAGGGCCGAGCCGTAGTCGCAGCCATATTGCCCCATTGCGGCAAGCTGCGACCTCACGACTTGACCCCATGCGCGTCGCCCCCGCCGGGCGCCTCCTGGCCGGCGCAGGCGACCGCGCGCATCGAGACGAATCCGGCTGGCGCTGCAGCCGACCGAGACCGACGCTTCGCGCCGCTGCGCGGAGGCTCGGCTATCTGGCCTGCGCCGGCCGCAGCCCAGACATGCGGGACCTGGCCACGCTGGCGCGGGCCGCCGGTCTCGCATCGAGAATTCGAGCTCATGATGGAGAACCTCCTGCTGCTGCCGCCCGGCCGCCGCCGCTGGTCGGCTTGACGTCGGCGCCCAAGCTGCTCAAGGATATCGTTGTGGTCCACACTGCTGCAGACGCTGTTCCCCACGCTCTTCCAGGTGGTGTACCGCCGCGTGATGTTGAAGCGGCCGGGCCCCAGTTGCACCCCAGCTACCTGGGCGCCGCGGGGTACCCAGCCCTCAGAAGGCCACCAGTGCTGCCGACCGCTGTACTTCAACACGAAGCTCCTCCGGCTGCCCCGCTGCGGCTCCCAGGCGCACTGGCCGCCGCGCCTGACGCAGGACGTGACCCTGCCCAGGAGCCATCGGCATGCTGCCGACGCCGCGCCCGGAGGAAGTGGTGGTGCTCGTGTCCCTCGGCCTGCTGCCCCTCCCCCCCTTTGTCCCCTGTCGGGCCCCGGGGGAGGCGAGCTCCTCCTCCCCAGCGTCCCCTGTCGTGGCCCAGAAGAGGCGGAAGGGCGAGCCGCTGCGGAGCCGGGCATGCGGGCTCAGGCCACGGCCGCTGTCTTGACCCTCAAGGCCCGATGCACGGCGACGGCATGCCGTGCGGCGTGGCCCAGCCACTGCTTCCCGGCCCACGCCCCGTTTCTGACGATTTCGCCTACCCGCGCAGCTTTTCGATTGCCGATGCTGCCTCGCCTCTGGTGCCTGCGGAGGCCGCCCCGCCACCGGCGCTGGCTGCGGCCCCGACGTGGGCACCAGCACTGGCCGCTGATGATGATGCGGTTCGCGGGCGGCGGTTTGTTCTGGACCGTGCCCATGGGCCGGATGCTGCTCGGGCCGCTGCTCATGGCTCTGCACCTCCGGAGACTCTGGACCGAGCTGCCTCGCCACCGCCGCTGGCAGAGGCTGTGGCTGCCCCGCCACCGGCGCTGGCTGTAGCCCTGTCCTTGGAAGCACCCGTCGGCAATGGCGACCAGGCCGCTGGTGGTGGTGCTGGGCAGGACGATGAAGCCGCGCGCTGTCCCGAGGCCCGCTGTCCCCTGGGGCAGCCTGTTGTCTCCAGTGCGGCCCGCGATGACGAGAGGAACCGGAGGATCGGCGACGCTATCGCTGCTCAAGGAGGCATAGAAGCTGCCAGGGCCGCCATGGTTGCCGCCCACGCGGCCATAGGCGTCCATATGAAGTAACACATTGTGCCTCGTGCCGATTGTGATCATAGGGGATGCTCTTCAAGACGGTCCGACCGGCTCAAAGTGAGGCGACTGAGCATTGAGTAGTGTAGGGCTCCTGCCACGTCGCATTTGTCATCTTCAGGATGAGGTATGAGAGCCGCGGGAGGGAGCTTGGGAGGTAAAGAATATGCAGTCTGGGCTCAGACGTGTTGATTATTCTCCCTCGCCTCCTGCTTCGAGCCTAGTCCCCTCCCTCCATCCATCCTGTCCCCTTCCAGAATGTCCTGGCAAGTCCCAGCAGCCGATCCGCCGCTTTGGGTCGTTGTGGCTGGGCCACCTGGACATTGATCCCTAGAACGAGCGAGCATGTTCTTCCCTCGTCTAGCTTGAAGTCACGTTTCTCTGCACGGCCCTTGCACTCTTGCGAGCGTTGCTCGACTCCAGATCCACCGCTTGTCTCGCAGAGGAGGGCCGGCGAACGAGTGTGGCGAGGTGGAGGGCGGGCGAGCGAGAGAGGCGATGGAGGGTCGGCGAGCGAGAGCGGCGATCGAGTGTTTGCAGCTTCGCTCCCATGCCGCGCCTTTTCCGAGGGCTCAGGGCCGAGGTCGTCGTCCCAGCCTTACCCCCTCCTCGTCTGCAGCCTCCCTCTCGCCATCCCTCCTTCAGCCACTGTGTTGTAGCGGACGGCCGGCGATCGATAGAGGCGACAGTCGAGGGCTGGCGAGCGAGCTCAGCGATATCTCTGCAGCATCGCTATCTTGCCCAGTTGTTCCCGAGCGAGGAGGCGCCAGGTCTGCGTCCCAGCCTTACCCTCTCCTCCTCGATCATCTTTATTCCTCCTCCCCCCGCCCCTCCTCCACAGTGCCAAGGCCGTCGCAGCAAGCCCCTTTAGCGTTTGCCGGCCAAGCTGCAAATTGTTGAGGGTGGGGGTCAGGATGACTCGGGAAGGGAGTGCCGTGCGTAGGTGCGAAGAAAATCTTCCTCCTCTGCCGCTGGCCGCTTTGACGCCCACCTGTCCCGGCATAGAGTTTCCGCGTGGTGTTCCCACTTGCGGTACCGCCGTGCCTCATATATGCCAAGCTGAGTCGTTGCCGGTCTCCGGCAACCTCGAGTAGGGAATGTGGTCTGCGTCCCAGCTTTCCTCCCCCCCGCTTGGCCTCGCTCTTATTGTACGTATTTAGTTCCCCCTCCCTCCCTCCGCCCGAATGCCCTGGACGGGCACAGCAATCCACTGTCGCAATTTTTCGCGTTTGCCGTCCAGTTGCCCATATTGAAGGGTGGAGGATGCAGCAAGGAAGATTGGGAGGTCTGAACGCCTTGCTTCGGTTCGACGCGATCCGTCCGCTCTGTCGCGGGGGTCCCATCGTACTGTACTGTACTTGCGTTCTTGGTGCCCGTGTAGATGTCTCAGCCTTTTCGTTCAGCCAGCTTGCCTGCCTGCGCTTTAAAGCCATCTGCTAGCTGCAGCGCCGCCATTCGTGACAGCCATCCTGGTTCATCACGCTTGCAATCCAAAATCCCACCACCTCCCCTTCCTACTGCTCCTCCTCCTCCTCCTCCTCCTCCACCCCCTGCTCCTCGTCCGCGTCCTCCTCTTCTTCCTCCTCTTCCATCTCATCCTCCTCATCCTACTCGTCCTCCTCGTCCTCCTCCTGCTCGGCCTCCTCCGCATCCTCCTCCTTCTCCGCCTCCTCCCCCTCCTCCACTTCGTCCGCATCCTCCTCCTCGTCATCCTCCGCCTCCTCCTCCTCCTCGTCATCCTCCTCCCTCCCCCTCCTCCTCCTCTTCCTCCTCCTCCTTCTCCTCCTCCTCCTCCTCTTCTTCTTCTTCTTCTTAGTATTCTTCTTATTATTATTATTCGTATTATTATTATTCGTATTATTATTAGTGTTCTTCTTATTATTCTTATTATTCTTATTATTCTTATTCTTATTCTTATTATGATTATTATTATTATTATTCTTATTATTCGTCTTCTTATTCTTCTTCTTCGTCTTCTAATTATTATTATTATTATTATTATTATTATTAGTCTTCTTCTTATTATTATTATTCTTATTATTCTTCTTCTTCTTATTCTTCTTCGTATTATTATTATTAGTATTAGTATTAGTATTAGTATTATTATTCTTATTAGTATTATTATTCTTATTATTATTCTTATTATTATTATTATTCTTATTCTTATTAGTCTTCTTCTTCTTCTTCTTCCTCCTCCTCCTCCTCCTCCTCCTCCTCCT
>CAUYUJ010015020.1:8141-28141 GCA_963575745.1 Prorocentrum cordatum
TCCCTCCCTCCAACCTCCTCCTCCTCCTCCTCCTGCTCTTCCTCCTCTTCTTCCTCCTCCTCCTCCTCCTCTTCCTCTTCCTTGCAACGCAAGAATGCGGCTGGAGGCGAGGGTCACTTTCGTGCAGACGGTGGCGGACCTGGCCACGCGCCCGCAGAACATCGACGCTCTGCAGAATGCTGGGGTCATGGCCCTGCTCAGGAGGGGCTCGTGGGAGGAGGAGGAGGAGGATGATGATGATGAGGAGGAGGAGGAGGAGGAGGAGGCGGGAGGTGGAGGAGGAGGAGGAGGAGGAGGAGGGAATGGGGATGAGGTATTGGAGGAAGAGGGCGAGGATGACGAGGGGTGGATGACCAGGAGGAGGGAGACCAGTATAAACCGAAAACGCATCAACGATATTGCAATAAACCCTCCCTCCAAGTTCCTTCGTCATAGACCCCTAGAAGGAATCATCCTCACTGTGGGAAACACCCTGTTGGAAAACAACCGCTTGCAACTCCTGAACTGTGCCAAAGTACCATTCCTGGGACTTCAACATCGCGAACCAATGTAACTGTTGCACCCTGACAGTCCGACATCGTGCCAAAACACCATACCTGGGACGCTAATTGCGAATCTTTCAAACTGTTGTGAACTCTGAAAACGACTGGGCGCGGGGCTGATGAGGCGAGAGCCATGTTTTGAAAAGGAACCGCCTTCCATCCGTGACATTTCGCACTTCTGTAAGACGCATGCGCGCGGCCCTAATGCGAGAATCGCACTTGGGAAAAGGGGCCGCCCTCCATGCGTGAAACTCATTCAAAGGTCCATGACGAGTTGGCGCGGCGCTAAGGCGATAGCACATGTTGAAAAGGGACCGCCCTCCATGCGTGAAACTCTTTCGAACTTTCATGACGAGTTTGCGCGGCGCTACGGCGAGCGCCACGTTTTGAAAGCAACCCGCCTTTCATCCCTGAAACTCTTGCACAGGCTTAAAAAGGCGAACGTGCGCGGCGCTGAGGCGAGAGCCACAGTTTGAAAACGAGCCGCCATCGATCCGCGAAGCTCTTGCAACTTTTCAGCTGAAGGATCACGCATGGTGAGGAAGTCTCAGGCGAAGCGCTCGGCCCGCCCTACTGACACACCTCGGGGTGCGACAGGGAGTAGTTACTGCAAGGAAGAGGAATGGAGGAGGAGGACGAGGAGGAGGGAGAGCACGGATCGGATGAGGAGGAAGACGAAGAGGGAGGAGGAGGACGAAGAGGGAGGAGGAGGAGGAGGAGGAAGAGGAAGATGGAGGAGGAGGAGGAGGAGGAAGACGAAGATGGAGGAGGAGGAGGAGGAGGAGGAAAGACCAGGACCTTGTGGAACATGAGGAGGTTTAGGAATGGGAGGTGTAGGAGGGTGCGGGGGGAGGGCGATGATGACGATGATGATGACGATGACGATGATGATGATGATGATGATTCTGATGATGATGCTGATGATGATGATTCTCTGATGATGAATATGATGATGAGGATAATGATGATGTTGTTGATGATGATGGTGATGTTGATGGTGATGTTGATGGTGATGATGATGCTGCTGATGATGATGATGATGATGATGGTGGTGGTGGTGTTGGTGATGATAGTGGTGATGATGGTGGATGGTTGTCATGATGATGGTTTTGATGATGACGATACTGTGACTTCTTCTGATTTGGTGCCGTTGATAATGATCATGCTGCGGCTGCTTATCACGCTTTGGTCTCGAATGGCCTTCGGCTCGTCCCGCCACTGTGCCTGGGTTGTGGGGAAGAGTTCTCAGGGATGCTTCTTCGGAGCGCCTTCGGGGGCCTCTTGGGGGTAATTTGGGGCCTCTTGGGGGCCTCTTGGGGCTTCTTGGGGGCTTTTTGGGGGCCTCTTGGGGCCTCCTGGGCGCCCCTCGGGGCCGAGGGTTTTAAATGTCCGTTCGGGTTCCCATCTGGGACCCCTGTTGGAGCCGTCTTTGGGCCCTTTTGGGCCGTCTTGGACGTCTCTCTTGGGGCCCCCTTGGGGTCCTCTGGGGCCCTCTTTGGGCGATCTTTGGGGTTACGTGTTCACCCGCTGGTCTCCCCTTTTTTCCGCTGTACACAAGCGGGTGCCCACTTCACCCCCTGCAATTGGCACCCGCCTGTTACCCAATATTCGTACAGCAAACAAATCTTGGGAGACCAACTGGTGACCTTCCCCTTTTTGTCGCCCCGCTGTTTCTCGAGCTTCCCCTGTGGCCCCCATGCCACCCCCTGCAATGGGCACCCGTTTGTGACCCGACATTTTGGGAGAATTGGGGGAGCAGCCCAGGCTTCCCGAATTTCGGGAAGGGGCCAGCCGGGCCCTCTCCGAATTTCGGGTAACGAGCGGCTGCCCGTTTCAGGGGGTAAAGCTGCCTCCATTTTGTGACCCGGAAATTCGGGGAAATTCGGGGGGGCAGCCGGGGCTCCCCGAGTGTCGGGCAGCAGGCGGGTGCCCGTTTCACCCTCTGAAATGGGCACCCGCTTGCTGCTCGATTTTCGGCGACATTCGGGAGGGGGCCAGCCCGGCCCTCCTCGAATGTCAGGGGGGGAGCTGGGCGCCTGCTCGTCGCCCGAGATTCGGCAATATTCGGGGGCGGCAGCCTGGGCCTCCCCGAATGTCGGGCAAGGAGCGGGTGCCCATTTCCGTGGGTGAAATGGGCACACGTCCGTTGCCCGAAATTCGGGGGAATTCGGGAGGGGCCACCTTGGGCTTCCCGAATTTCGGGAGGATACGCATCCCAAAGAGGCACTGGGGCTGACGCGCCGTCCAGAGTCGCACAGTTCAGGAAGCGCGGAGGGCCCTTCTTTAGGGCACGTCTTAGGTGAGGTTCGTGCAGAGGGAGGCCCCTGGGGGCATCCTGAAGGTGCCATTTGATCCAAATTTTGACATCGGCAGTCTGCTTCGTTTGATTCCGACAGCGGAGTCCAGCAGTAGCTTTGCTTTTTTCAGTAGCTGATGGCGGTGGCGGATGTCAGGCATATCCGGTTCTCTCACGTTCCCGACCTGTATCGTTTTGATGGTATCGTCGTATTCCTGCCGTTGCCTTGGGATAATGTTGAGCATCTCATATCTTTGAGGATCAGCAATTTCGCCGTCTTTGTTATCGGGCAGGTGCTGATCAGGGCGCCACGTGACATGCCGTGGGGCTCTGTGGGCGGCCTGGCTCGGGGTCTTTGGGGGCGTTTTTCGTCGGGCGGGGAAGCTGCATTTTTTTGTTTGTTTGTTTTGTCTCTTGTGCTTGCGTTTGTATTCGATATCCGTCAGCGTGACGCTGGACAACTCAACATGCAGGCCGAGCTGACGCGGGGACCCAGCAGGGTCCAGCCGTGCCAGCCGTGCGACTGACTAAGACACGGCACCAGCTCAACGGGTCGTAAGGTGGCCACGAGATGCTCGGGTATACCTCAACCCGCCAGGTCGTGCCGTCGTCGCCGTCACCGCCGTCGCCGTCGCCGTCGCCGTCGACGCCGTCGCCGTCGCCGTCGCCGTCGCCGTCGCCGTCGCCGTCGCCGTCGCCGTCGCCGTCGCCCTCGCCGTCGCCGTCGCCGTCGCCGTCGCCCTCGCCGTCGCCGTCGCCGTCGCCGTCGTCGTCGTCGTCGTCGTCGTCGTCGTCGTCGTCGTCGTCGTCGTCGTCGTCGACCAGCTGCTGGTGCTGCGATCCTCGATCCTCGTCCTCGCCTGATCCTGCGTCCTGGATCCTCGATCCTTCTCCGCCTCGCCCGCAGCCCGCCGGCTTGAGCGAGGGCCGGGCCGAAAGTGCCCTGGCCTGCGCCCTCGCCCGCGCCCGCGCCCGCGCGCGCGCCCCTCGCGCCACTTGCCCGGGGCCCGTCTCCTGCGGCGGCCTGATGGCGGATGGGCAAGAAAGGCCCCCGCTAAGGGGGGGGGGCCAGGGGCAACGTTAGCTTGGCATCGCTCGGACGCGTGCATCCTTCCTCGGCGAGGACTGTCGAGGAGCATCTTGGACCATCTTGCGAAACATGCACGTGCGAGATCGAGAAATGCGCCGGGGAGTGGACGTCCGAGCGATGACAAGTCAGGGGAGGATAGTCCCAGCATCGACCCCGAATCGCCCACTCATCGCCGCCAGCAGGTGTCTGATCGCTCACCCCGCCCAGGACAGTGCGGATCCGCTATCGGGGGCCTAGCGCCCACCTGTCGGCGACGCATTGCCGATTCCAGGTCGATGTTTCCAAACCCTGAGCCGGCCCCCCACCCTAACTTTGCCCCTCAGGGGGGGGGGGGGGGGCTGGAGGACGAGGTCTTCGGCGGCACCCGGAAGCCTCCCGCGGCGCTTCGGCGCTCTCGGCTCTCTGCCTGGGCCCGCCCGAGGCTCTCCGAGGCCTCCGGGGGGCCCCGGGAGGCCTCCGGTGGGCACCGCCGCGGAGGCCTCCGCGCGGCGACCGCCGGAGACCCCCAGGGACGAGGCCTCTGGGTCACATCCCAGCCGAGATTGGCAATCTGGGGGAAGTGGTCGGGGGTCGGCAGGCTTGTTTCAAAGAAGTGATCAACTTCAATGTTGATGAGCCCAAGGAGCATTCGTTCGACAGCCCAATGTAGTCGATTCTATGCTGTTGCCCGTCTTGGGTCGAGAAGGTGTAGGCCTGCTCATTGGCGTGGATGGTATTAGCCAGAGATACTTGGGTGTCGGAACAACACTCCAGGAACCGTTCTCCTATGAAGTCTGTGTCCTGAGCGAAGCGTTGGCTTCCAACGACATCAGTTGATTCTGAGTCTGTCCTGCCGTTGGCGTCGAGAAATAGGATGTCAGCGGGCCAAGCCAGCAATTTGTCAGTGAGAGTGTCCCAAGCATCAGCAATAGCATTTGGGCCAGATTTTATGTGGGGTCCACATGAGCGACGCAGATGTTCAAAGAAAGTCCAGGGGGCCGAACGGCCACCAAGAGGAGCCGAGGGGAAGCGAACACTATCCTGAAGTGTTTTGGGGGGGGGCAAAGAAAAGTGGTTGTCCTTTTCGGTCCCCGTATGGCTCAACTGTGCTGACCCAGAGCTCGACTCCTTGACCGTCCTGGGCTTCCTTACGGGGGGAAACGCCCGAAGGCAGAATTCAAACTCCCTTGGTATTCCGCGTCCCAGAGGGGTTCCCGGTCTCCTGGAGACCAAGGTGGGCCTGCATAGCAGCAAGTTGGAGTCTGACTAGCTCGTTACGTTTCCGCCTCTTGCGTCCTTTGGCACCATAGGCTTCTCTGATAGACAGCGACTTGACTTTGTACTGCACGAGTTTTAGGACAATAGAAGCTTTTTTTAGGGGGAACCCTAGAAGAGCACGACGCAGAAGGAACCTGAGAAACAACGGCCTGTGGAACAAAATCGTCCCAGGAGAAGCCTTGGTCCATTCCCATTCACGGCCACGAGAACGGCGACGAGAGTACTGAGTGACCTGGGTGAGTGAGGGAGGGACGTAAGAGGGAGACAGCTTACCGTCTTGGGTCCAAAAAGCAACCCGGTCAGCACAATCATTCCAGGGGTGGCCAGAATTATTCGTAACATGAAGGACCTGCAGAGTCCGAGCCACGGAGGCTGGGTCAAACAGCACTCGAGCAGCCAGGCCCACATGGCCTGAGTCGGTTGGCCTCTGCCCGTTGAGCGCCTGCACAACGTTCAGGGAGTCGGTGTGGAGGACTACGTTGCGATGAGAGCCCAAGCGGCTCCGACGTACTCGGCGTCGGTGCTGCTGGTAGAACCTGTAGGTAATATAGTCCTGCAGGTGTCCCTAAGATATCCATCAATGTATCTCTGGGAAGAGAACCCTGATGCGTCTTCGGATCACAGAATAATTCCCCAGGATGCTGTGCCATTGCGTAGATCTTCGACGGACCCATCTGTAACGTAGTGCATGTTGTACTTACAAGGATGACTGGGAGGACATAGTTGTGCTGCTAATGATAGGTGGTCGGGTAGATCGTTATTATCCAGATTATCTTTTCCAGTGCGTAGGGCCGTGCTGTAGAATCGTAGACATGATATCTGGTAACATATCCATTTCCATGTGACAACGTGTGCGTGATGCTGGACTGGATGATGCATTAGTGTCGTGGTCAGCAGGCAGGGCAGGAGGAAGGCAGGCAGGAGGAGGACTATCTTCCTTACATGTAGCGTAATCGCCTTTTCTAGAGCGATCAGGGGGGGAGCAGTTGAAAGGAGGAGGAGGAGGATTAGGCATGCAACACAACACTTCGGGATGCCCGAGAAGATGCGAGCAACTTCTAGCGGCACAACATGTGTACATGTTAGCTTGTGTCTCTATCGCAACGGGGGCCTTGTCTGATGTGTGTCGGTGGTAAGACTGACTGCAGCAGACGAGAGAGCAGTCAGAGAGCATGCTACTTCGCCACATGAAGGCTGGCACTGTGTAAAGACATCATCCGAAGGTCTCATCGAGTGAACGTAGGGAGAAGGAATGAGCATGACTGGGGGTAGACGAGGGAGGGCAAGGAACAGTGCGGTGGTCACCTATGCCTGGGCATTCTCACGTGAAATGACCCTCCTCCTCCTCTCGATCCTCCTTAGTGGCGCGAGCATGAGTGTGCAGCTCGCTGAGCTGACCGCCGACTCTGCCGGTAGAATGGGACGAGGCATGCTGAAGAGGGGTGAGGGGAGACAGGCGGCGGTACGCTCATGCCTATACCCATGTGGTCGCGTATAATTTTCCCCCATACCGTTGCCCCCGTGGACTGGTGCCTGAAGGAGCTGATTGGAACAACATCCCCTCCCACCTGCTTCCTCATCACTGTCCTCCTCAATGGAAATACGTGGCTCAAGCAACTTCTACCCAAGTGGTTGAGCGACTGATGCTGGCTGAGCTGAAGAATAGTATTGAGCGGCCTGATGGTTGCCGCGCAAGGAGTGGCAACGGGGGCACACAATACGAGAGCGCTGTGTCAAGCATGGTGCTCGGACGCGGTTGCCTAACGGAGCAAAGCTGACACCTGAAGAGGGGATAGTGGGTTCGGTCCTGGACGTTTTGAGGATGCCTTTCTTGGGCAGGAGAGAGGAACACTAGGAAGGGGGGACCTGGACCGAGTCCCAAGGAGCAAAACTGTGAACGTGTGTGCTTCCCCACGAAATCAATGCTTGGCTCACCCCATCCTGAGCTTCTTCTTGGGGGGAACTGCTAGTGTCGGGATCCCGAGTGGCCGAATCTATCTCCTACACCCTCGCTCGAACCTGCGAGATTGGAGCATGCACTTCTGCTGTAGAGGCTAGTTGACTGTCTTTGGTGACTGAGTTGCGAGGCGCATGCATATCTGGATCCTCTGCCTCGGGGAGCATCTGTGTCGGCGACAAGCCTTCGACATAAAGGGTCTCTTTCTCCTCTGCATTCCTTGGCGACTGCGTCGGGGATGGAGAAACTCTGGTAGGCGAGGGCATCCCACCGATAGGGGTCTTGGCCAGCGGGGTAGGTAGCCCACCGATAGGTGTCTTCGCAACTGGAGTGGAAGCAATCTGTGTGGCTGGTAACGGCGAAGGAGGCGACGGCTAGGCTGCTGGCACGGAAGATGGACTTCTGGCGCGTCCCTTGGTTGGTGGCGTGGATCGCATACCTCCTGGCAGATTCTGACCTTTCTCCACGATGGTGGGTCTCGCCTCGGGGAAAACTGATGTTACACCTGCCGAAGAAGAAGCCGTACCATTCATATTCATATTCGGCATATTGTTGATGATATTGTACCGTTCTGAGCAATATGATTTTGCATGTCGAGAAGAGCACTGGACATCTGAGCCATGAAACTGTCTTGCTGCTGCTGCTGCTGCTTCTGGGCTAATCCACTCAACAAGTGATACATTCGAACATCATGAGAGCTTGCAGGGGGCGGCGCTTGCTCTGGTGGCGGCGGAAGCCTTGCTGGAATACTCTGCACACCGCCAGCGCTATGGAGCCCAGGGTTGGCCTGATGCGGATGACCCCCTGCTGGACACTGGCGTTCACCTTGTGGAGTGTGATTCCTATGCCGTGCAGGCTGCTGGACAGGAGGCCCAGGATGCTGAACAGGCCCGAGGAATGACGATGGATGCCCATCTCGTCGTCATTGTCGATGTCCTCTAAGCTGTCCATGGATGCCTTGAGTTGAGCGATCTCTTGATCTGCTTCGTGCGCTTCATCTTGGAGCTTACGCATCCTATCTTCAATGGTGCGCTTCTTCTCATGAGCCTTATTCAATTTGATCTTTAGATCTTTGACTTGTTTGGTCAAGGGTTCTGTCGAGATGATGATGTATTTAATAGCAGCGATCTCCTTGAGGGTCTCATATTCGACATGGTCCTTGCCAAGTTCTTGAGAAGTAATAGCATACCGACCCAAATCATGCAATATGGATTTCATCCCATTTTTGTAATCGCGAGCTCCTTGTACGTCGCAAGGGCATTCCTCATAGAATGGACTGTTCTCAGAGTCGACACGAGAAGAAGGATGTATCTTGGCGATGTATTGGTTGATCTTCTGCTTCTCAGTGTCCAGTGGCTGTCGTGGGCGGGGGCGATTCGGAGCACGTTGATACTGTCGTAGTTGGCCTCCTGAGGTAATGAAAGTGTGCTCCACGTGCCGGCTGTTGACGCTGATTCTGACCATATCCTTGCCCACACATGCATGTCCAGTGGTGGGGTTTGACGTAGCGGCCGGACGCCAAGCAATCCCACCTCACACCTGGACCTGCAGCTCGACTCATATCTGCAATTATTGAAGCCCCCGATCCAGAACTGTGATGTTCACTGATCAACCTAGCAGAACGATATACACGCAATATGGCACGAGCCCGAGCACGCTCTGCTCCGGCCCGTCTGTGCCAAGTAGGTGCCTTGGCCGTGGTCGAAACGAATGTAATAATGAGATGACCACGCGGCCAGTGCGGAAAGAAGGAGGATTCGCGGCACAGCTGGCGCTCGCCTAGGGTTAGGCCAGGAGGTCCGAAAGAAAGAATACGCTGGATCTGTCCAGGGAGGCCCTGAGCCCCAACACCTCCCCCTCCTCCTCCTCCCCCTCCTCCTCCTCCTCCTCCTCTTCCTCCTCCTCCTCCTCCTCCTCCTCTTCCTCCTCCTCCTCCTCCTCCTCCTCCTCCTCCTCCCCTCGTCGTCCCCCCCTCGACCTCCGAAGACGGCGACGGCGGCTTCGACGACCGACGTCCCCGAGAGGCCAGCGGGGCTTGTGGGATAGCCTGCTGGACACGCTCTCCTGCCGCCCGGACAGCTGCCGCCCCGACAGGTCCGCCCCCGCACGGCCTTGCGCACGGAGGGGGCCGGCAGCGCTCTTGCCTCGGGGGGAGAGGGGGAGGGAGGGAGGGAGGGAGGGGAGGGGAGGGAGAGGGAGGGAGAGATAGTGAGGGATAGAGAGGCAGAGAGAGAGAGAGAGCAGAGAGAGAGAGAGAGAGATAAAGAGGCAGAGGAAAGGGACAGAAGAAAGTAGACTCCCCCCAAAGTGCTTGCACTGAGGGCTTCTGATTTGTTTTCTAATGAACTGGGCCCGTGTGCCGGTCTGGCGGCTCCGTGCCCGCCGTCGCCGCCCCGTCGCCGCCCCGTCGCCGCCCGTCGTTTGGGCCTGGCCGGCGGTCTGGCGGCTCCATGCTCGCCGTCGCCGCCTCGTCGTCGCCGTCGTCTGGCGCCGTTGCCGCCTCGCATAGATTGTACCGCATATATTCTCTTGTCTAAAAACAGAACAGGTTCTACCACCCTCCCACCCCTGGGGTTAAAGATCCCCCGGGAACCGATTCAAAACCCCCAGGATTCGGACCCAATGTCCATCTTACTTGTGAGTTCACATGATCCCAGCCAAACCGGTATCGGCCCCCCCCGCCACCCCCTGCACAAAATACAGAGCGCGCACACTCGTTAATCAAAAGTCATAAGGTTTCAAGAATCACTTGCAACAAATGGGACGAAGTGCACACGCGCGCGTCGTCGCGCGCGCATGCCGAAATCTTTCAAAAACCCTCAGTTTCGGAAGGATTTCGAAATCGAGTTTGCAAAACAAAACATACAAAAACACAGGGTATCGCAACACTGATTTTCTAAAAAAAGCTTACGCGCGCGCTCTTGCGAAATCTCAAGAAAACCATAGGTTTTTCAAGACTGTCAAACAGCATTACCAAATGGGCTTCGCGCGCGCGCACGTCAAAATCTTTCGAACGCCCTTGCGCGCGTGCCGTCGCGAGAGTCCTCTGCAAACAAATTGACGAAGTACACGCGCGCGCGCGCGTCGTCGCGCGCGCATGTCGAAATCCTTCAAAAACCTTCGGTTTCGGATGTATTTCAAAATCGAGTGCCCCAAAAACATAGAAAACACAGGGATTCGCAACACGAATTTTCAACAAAAGCGTGCGCGCACGCTCTTGCGTCGTCGTCGTCGTCGTCGCCGTCCTCCCTCCTCCCTCGTCGTTGTCGTCGTCGTCGCCGTCGTCGTCCTCTGTCTTTCGTCGTGGTCGTCGTCGTGGTCCTCGTCGGCGTCGTCGTCGTTTTCGTCGTCGTTGTCGCCGTGGTCGTCCTTCCTCCTCCCTCGTCGTCGTCGTCCGTCGTCGGCGTCTCGTCGTCGTTCCTCCTATTTCGTCGCCGTAGTCGTCGTCGTCGTCGTCGTCGTCGTCGTCGTCGTCGTCGTCGTCGTCGTCGTCGTCGTCGTCGTCGTCGTCGTCGTCGTCGTCGTCGTCGTCGTCGTCGTCGTCGTCGTCGTCGTCGTCGTCGTCGTCGTCGTCGTCGTCGTCGTCGTCGTCGTCGTCGTCGTCGTCGTCGTCGTCGTCGTCGTCGTCGTCGTCGTCGTCGTCGTCGTTCGTCGTCGTCGTCGTCGTCGTCGTCGTCGTCGTCGTCGTCGTCGTCGTCGTCGTCGTCGTCGTCGTCGTCGTCGTCGTCGTCGTCGTCGTCGTCGTCGTCGTTCGTCGTCGTCGTCGTCGTCGTCGTCGTCGTCGTCGTCGTCGTCGTCGTCGTCGTCGTCGTCGTCGTCGTCGTTCGTCGTCGTCGTCGTCGTCGTCGTCCGTCGTCGTCGTCGTCGTCGTCGTCGTCGTCGTCGTCGTCGTCGTCGTCGTCGTCGTCGTCGTCGTCGTCGTCGTCGTCGTCGTCGTCGTCGTCGTCGTCGTCGTCGTCGTCGTCTTCCCTCCTCCCTCGTCGTTGTCGTCGTCGGTGTCGCCGTCCTCCCTCTTTCGTCGTCGTTCGCGTCGTCGTCGTCCTCCCTCCTCCCTCCTCGTTGTCGTCGTTATCGCCGTCGTCGTCCTCCCTGCTCCCTCGTCGTCGTCGTCTTTGTTGGCGAGGTCGTCGTCGTCTTCGTCGTCATCGTCGTCGGCGTCGTCGTCGTCGTCGTCGTCGGCGGCGTTGTCATCGTCGTCGTCCTCGTCGTCGTCGTCGTCGTCGGCTTCGGCGTCGGGGTCGTCGTCGTCGGCGTTGTCGTCGTTCGGCGTTGTCGTCGTCGTCGTCGTCTTCGTTGTTGGCGTCGTCGTCGAAGTCGTTGGAGACGTCGCCGGCGTCGTCGTAGTCGTTGTCGGCGGCGTCGTCGTCGTCGTCGTCGTTGTTGTCGCTGTCGTCGTCGGCGTCGGTGTCGTTGCCAAGTGCCATCTGGTACCTACCGTCACGGTCTTAAGAGGTCTTGCGACCAAGTTGCGGGTGGGAGGGTGGGATGTTCGCACGAGCAGTGGAGAGGACAGCTTCAAGTTGAGCAAGTGATTGATTGTACCGCGTAGGTTGCACTGCATAGTTTGCACCGCATGTATTTCACCACTTGGATTGCACTACTTGGGGGAAATGGAAGACTCGAGTGTGCTGGAACTCGGATTTGCCGACGCTTTTTGACGAGTCCATCCTGGATTTTGACGGTGCAGATTTCGTGGGATGTTTGCAGCGGCAGCTCGCGTCAAATTTCAGATTGGGTTTCGTCACTTTCCTGACGGCCCTGTCAGGCCAACCAGAGTCCCACGAACCCGAGTCTTACGTCTTCCCGAAAACACATGGATTGTACAACATATATCGCACCACATATATTGCACCACATATATCGCACAACATAGACCGTATCACATATATTGCACTGGCCCCACATCGATTGCCCCACATATATTGCCCAACATGTATTGCACCATGTAGATTGCACCATCTTGCGCAACACAGATCGCATGATATATTGCACAACATAGGTGGCACACCACAGATCGCACCACACAGGTTGCACCACATGGATTGCACCGCGTATACTTTCCTTTCTAGGATCTACCCCCCGGGATTATGCGTTCGCCTTGCTGTGTTGCCCGTCGCATTTGTTTCTGCCCCGTTGCTCATCTAGTTTTGAGTTCGTACCATTCCATGGCAAAGCAACTTTGCGCGCACACTCGTTTACCAAACATCATCAAGTGGCAAGGAACCCTTTCACAATCTGGGACTAAGTGCACGCGCGCTTGGTCGCGCGCGCATGCCGAAATCCTCAACCTTCGGGTTCCGCAAGGATTTCAACATCGAATGTCCCGGAACATATACAGAAACATGGCTTTGTAACGTGTCCTTTCGAGAAAAGGTCTGCGCGCACGCGTTCTTGCGACTTTTTAAGATAACCATGGGCTTTCAAAACTTTGATCAAATGCAACCGAATTGGCCCCTAGCGCGCATGATCATTCGAACGCCCTTGCGCGCGTGCTGGACGGGGGGGCACAATCCCTGTCAAACAATGACATGCGGGCCACTCGCGCCCGTCGGCCGCGCGCGCATGTCGAAATCTTTCCGACACCTTCCTCACCGACGCGTGGACACCATCATCGTCATCGGCGTGATCAGCATCGGCGCCGTCGTTGGCCTTGCCGTCGTCATCGTTATCAGCATCGCTACTATCATCATCGTGTCTGCCGTTGTCGACGTCGCCAGAAATCGCGCCCGCCCGAGTCACCGGCTTGCACTGAGCTGCCCGCGCGTCAGCGCGGTTTGCGGGACGTGCTAGGAAGTCCCCAGCTGTCAGCGCCACCGCGGCCGAGTCGGTTGCGCCAGACAAGCTGGCCGCTCTGCGCGCGAGCCTGCGCGCGCTAGCGCGGCCGCAGCGAGGCGCCAGCCAGCGCCAAGTAGCCATCGCAATCGCCCCCGCGTGGGCTTGGGTTTTGCAAGCCAAGTTGCGGGGGGGTGAGTGGGATGATTTGCGCGATCACGAGAGTTGGCACTTTCAAGTTCGGCAGGGTGAGTGGCACTACGTAGATTGCACCACGTATACTGGTTCACATCTATCGCTCAATGTATATTGCGGCATGCCTATATCTATGTAGGGAGAGAGAGAGAGAGAGAACGAGAGAGAGAGAGATAGAGAGGTATAACGACGGAGGGAGCGAGAGAGAGAGAGCAATCTATGTATGTATGTGTATGTATGTATGAAGTTGTGCATGTATGCGTGTATGTCTGTGTGTGTGTCAGTAAACATGTATGTGTGTATGTGTGTATGTATGTTTGCATGTATGCATGCATGTATGTATGTATGTATGTATAGTTGTTTGTGTGTATGTGCGTATGTATGAATGTATATTTATACATGTATATCTGTCTGTAGGCATGTGTGCATGCATGTATGTATGTATGTATGTATGTATGTATGTATATATATATATGTAGGTACGTGAATACGCATGCATGTATGTCTGTATGCATGTAGGCACCCATGCATGCATGTGTTAGGTATGTATGCATTTACGCAAATATGTATGTATGTATGATGTATGTGCCTATGTAAGGTATGTGTGTGCGTAGGTATATATGTGTATACGTATGCATGCATGCATGCATGAATGCATGTATCTATGCATGCCTGTGTATGTATGCATGCATGCATGCATGTAGTCATGCATGCATGTGTGTAGGTGTGCATTGTTATACGTATATATATAGATAGATGAATGACTGCATATATGATTGCATACACGTGTGTAGGTATGTACTTATAATATATATATATATACGTATGCATGTGTGTATGTATGTATGCATCTATGTATGCATGCATGCATGTATGTATACACGTATGCATATATGCATGGATGTAGACATACATATAGTTCTACATATATATATATATGTTTGCATGCATACATTTACACACATATATATTTATATGCATGTAAGCATTTACGTATGTATCCATGTAGGTATGTGTATGCATGCACGGATGCATGCATGCATGCATATTTATATACGTGTGTATGTATGCATATATCTATATGTATGCATGTAGGCGTGCTTGCATTCATGTATGTATTTACATACACATATTCCTTATTACATATGATGACATATTGGTATATGTGTATACGTATTTGCATTTGTACACATGTGTAAAGAGAGCGATCTGAACATATAGTTAGCGGGAGAAATGGAGCGGCAGTTTTCCCCGGTCTGGCCCACTCCGCACATTTTCCATTTCTGTGCATGCTCCCCCGCTAGGGCCTTGCGCCCCTAGATGTGGATACACGAGGATGACGATAACAATGCTGCTGCTGATGATGATGATGATGATGATGCTGATGCTGATGCTGATGCTGATGCTGATGATAATGATGATGATGATGCTGATGATGCTGATGATGATGATGATGATGATGGTGGCTGTGGCTGCTGCTGCTGCTGCTGCTGCTGATGATGATGATGATGTTGATGATGATGATGATGATGATGCTGATGATGATGATGATGATGATGATGATGATGATGATGATGATGATGATGATGATGATGATGATGATGATGATGATGATGATGATGATGATGATGATGATGATGATGATGATGATGATGATGATGATGATGATGATGATGAGAGATGGAGGAGGAGGAGGAGGAGGAGGAGGAGGGAGGAGGAGGAGCAGGAGGAGGAAGAGGAATAGGAGGAGAGGAAAGGAGAGGAGAGGAGAGGAGAGGAGAGGAGAGGAGAAGAGAGGAGAGGACAGGACAGAGGAGTGGAGAGGAGAGGGAGAGGGAGAGGGAGACGGAGGTGGTGAGGGAGAGGAAGAGGAGGAGGGGGAGGAGGAGGAGGAGGAGGAGGGAGGAGGAGGAGGAGGAGGAGGAGGAGGAGGAGGAGGAGGAGGAGGAGTAGGAGGAGGAGGAGGAGGAGGAGGAGGAGGAGGAGGTGGAGGACGGAGGAGGAGGCACGGTGGACGCGGGTCTTCTCCGCGCGCCCGACGCGCATTAGTCGGGAGCCGGCAGACACCCCCACCGCCCAGCCAAAAAGGGCGGCACCCCTAGGGGTGGCTGACTGTTTACGACGGCAGGAACTCCCAGGGGGGGAGGGGGTCTGCCAGCTGGGGCCTCTGGACAGCATACCCGGGAGCTCCGTGGCGACCGCGACGACCTGCGCCCCCCTGCGGCTCGGGCTCCGCGTCGCCGCCGTCGCCGTCCTACCCCTGCCCGCGGCCAGCCCAGGCAAGGGTGCCCGCGCCCGCGCCGAGGCGTCCTGTCGTGCAGCCGGCTGCGCCACCGGGCAGCAGCCCGGCCCTCGCCGCCCGTCGGGCCAGCTGGCAGCTCCGCCAGGGCCGCTTCAGGGGTCTCCAGCTTCCGCGCGGGCGGGCCGTGTCCTGCGGGTGTCGCGGCGGCAGGGCGCGTGCCCGGGCGGTGCCCCTTGCTCTGCGGTCCGCTGGGCGGCGTCGTCTGGCCAGCGTCGCCGGCGCCTGGCGCGCCGCCTCGCGCAGGCCGGCCGCCTTGCGGAGCTGGCGCGCCGTAGCAGCTTGCAGGCCGCAGCTCAGGACCTTGTAGGCCTGTGCCAGCTCCCGCGGCTGCCTGTCCTCAGGCAGGCGTCGCACCTGCCCGAGTAGCCAGAGGCGGGCCTCGGCGCCGAGCCGCCCCCCTTGTCTCGCGGACGAAGGGCGTGAGTCGTTTCCGTGTACCGCGCGTGCTCCTCCCGCTCGCCGCGCCTGCTGTCCTCGCCTTCCCAGCGCGCAGCCATGCGCAGTTCGGCCTGCGTGCCGGCTGCGGGGTGGCGAACAGAGACGTCCAGCCACCAGGCCCCGTCGTCTTCCTGGTATTCCAAATCCAGGATGGCGCGCTCGAGCTGGCCGTCTGGGCGCTGGCGGTCCCAAGTCGGCACCCTCTGCTCGAGGAGGGGCTGCTCGCTGCGTCGGCGGTGGAGGGGCCCAGCGACCCTCCTGTTGAGTCCGCCGTGGCGCGCCAGCCCCCCCCCCGCCCCGCTGGCAGGTCAAGGCGTGGTAGCCGCGCTCGTCCAGAGTCCCAGCGCAGCCAGCCCCGTCGGCGCCGCGCAAGCAGCAGGCGGCCCCTGCCGTCGCGAACTCCAGCTGGCTGAGCTCCGCGCGCGGGAGCTGCAGCCGCCGCCTGGCGCTGGTCTCCCAGTGGGCGTCCTCCAGCGTGCAGAGTTCGTCCTCCGGGTAGGTCAGGTAGGCGCCGCTGCCGCTGCTGGCCGCGCCCCGAAGCTCGGTCTGTCTCGGAAGATGCAACCGTCGCAGCAGAGTTGCGTGCTGTTTTCTTTGCACCTTCGCCGTAGTTAGGCCTTGCTTCAGAGGCGTCTGCAGCGCAGTCGCCAGCTCCCCGCCCGCGGCGAGCTCCAGCTCTTGGCCTTGCAACCCGCGCCGCGCAGTGGCGAGCTGCTGGGCCGCCCGCGGCAGCCGTTCCAAGCGGTTTGCCAGCGCCCCGCTGCCCCGGTCCTCCGTGACCTCCTCCGCCGCCAGCGTCCAGGAAGCCAGGAAAGCCGCGTGGCGGCGCGTGCTAGCCAGCTGCGCGCCCAGGCCCCCGAAGCGGGCTGGGAGGCCCAGCAGCTCCTTTGGCTGAGTCGCCGAGGTCCCGCCCCAGCAGGTCCCGCCAGCAGCCCGCGGGTAGGTCGTCGTACTGCTCCGTTGCGGCGTCCGTCGCGAGCTCCATTCGCAAGGGATGCTGGCTTGCCGGGCCTGCGTAGGCGCGGAAGAGGGCTGCCGTCGCGTGTCTTTTGAGCTCAGTTTTGTGCAGCTTTTCTGAAGTTTTCGGTAAAGCGTCTGAAGCTTCTTCCCAGCTTCGGCGAGGCTGTTCGCTGGCTCCCCAAGGACTGCCGGCGCGCTGCTGTCGGCGTCGCCCGGCGGCCGCAGGTGTTTGCTGAGCACGGGCAAGCTGGGCTTCCAGCACGCCTGCAGCTCTCCCGTGAGCACGGCCTGCCCTGCTGGGGACCAAGCAGCTGCCTTCGCGGGGTTCAGCCGCAACCCGAGGGGCTGGAGAGCTTGCTGCAGGGCTTGCAGTGCGAGAACAGCCACCGCGGCCTCCACCACCAGGTAGGAATCGTCCAAGTAGCTGTATAGCTTCGCCTGTGGGTCCAAGCGGAGCAGCTCCCCGTAGAACCTGTCCAGGGCAACCCTGTGCGCCACGGAAATCGCAGCGGGCGACAAGGAAGAGGAGGAGGAGGATGCGGAGGAGGAGAAGGAGGAGGAGGAGGAGGAGGAGGAGGACGAGGCAGAGGAGGAGAGGAGATGAGAGGAAAAAGGAGAGGAGAGGAGAGGAAAGAGGAGAGGAGAGGGAGAGGTAGAGGAAGAGGGAGAGGGAGAGGGAGAGGGAGAGGAGGAGAAGGAGGAGGAGCAGGAATAATTGGAGGAGGAGGTGGAGGAGGAGGAGGAGGAGGAGGAGGACCAGGACCAGTGTAAACCCAAGAAACATCAACGATGTTGGAGTAAACCCTCCCTCCAAGTACCCTTTTCATAGGCCCCTACAACGGGTCATTTCCATTGAGGGAACTGCCTCGTTGGAAGAGACCTGTTTGAAGACGCTGCAGCATGCCAAAAAATGGTTTTCGGGATTCCAACGCCACGGATCAACCGGACTGTTGCGTGTTGACGATCCAGAATCGTACTAAAACGCCATTCCTGGGACATTAGCACAGCGAATCAACATTTTTGTTGCGCCCGCGTAATCCTAAATCCTATCAAACGTAGCACGTTGATGATGGGAATCCGTGAAACGTCTGCACATTTTTAAACCAAATGTGCACGGCGCTAAAGCGAGAGCCACATTTTGAAAGTGAGCCGCCCTCCCTCCGTGGAGCTCTTGCGAATTCTTAAAATCAATGTGCGCCGCCCTATGGCGAGAGCCACAGTTCGAAAACGACCCGCCCTCGATCCGTGAAGCTCTTGCATGTGTTTGAAACGAATGTGCGCCGCGCTAGGGCGAACATCAAATTTTGAAGACGACCCGCTCTCAATCCGTGAATCTGTTGTCATTTTTTACAACGAATGTGCGCCGCGCCAAGGCGAGAACCACATTTTGAAAACGACCCGCCCTCAATCCGTGAAGGCCTTGGACATTGTAAAAACGAATGTGCGCCGCGCTAATGCGAGAGCCACATTTTGAAAACCACCCGCCCTCCATCTGTGAAGCAGCTGCCATTTTTCAGCTTCAGAGACAAAAGCGGTTTGGAAGTTTCAGGCGAAACGCCCAGCCCACCCTAAAAATAGGCCTCGGTGTTTGACAGGGAAAAGGTTTTTTCAAGGAGAAGGAACGGAACAAGATGAGGAGGAGGAGGAGTAGGAGGAGGAGGAGGACCAGCGTAAACCCAAGAGGCATCAACGATGTTGGAATAAACCCTCCGTTCAAGCTCCCTCCTTATAGGATCCTACAACGTTTCATTTCCACTGGGGGAACTGCCTCTTTGGAAGACAACCGTCTGAGGACCCTGCAGCCTTCCAACACATTGTTCTCGTAATTCCAACGCCACGGGTCAACCGGACAGTTGCGTGTTGACGATCAGGAATCGTGCCAGAACGCCTTTCCTGGGACTTCAACACAGCGAATCAATGTAAGGGTTGCGCCCGCGTAATCCTGAATCTGTTCGAAACACCAATTCTGGTGCGTTGATGATGGGAACCCGCGAAACTTTCTTAAAACGATTGTGTGCGGCTTCGAGGCGAGAGCCACATTTTGAAAAGGAACCGCCTTCAATCCGTGAAACTCTTTTACAGTTTTAAAACGAATGTGCGCCGCGCTTAGGCGAGTGTCACATGTTGAAATCCACCCGCCCTCCATCTGTGAAACAGGTTGCCATTTTTGAGCTTCAGAGTCATGAGTGGTAAGGAAGTCTCAGGCGAAACGCCCGGCCCGCCCTAAAAACTGGCCCCGGGGTGCGACAGGGAAAAGTTGTTTATAAGGAAAAGGAACGGAGGAGGAGGAGGAGGAGTCGGAGGAGGATATGTTTTTGGAGGGCGAGGAGAAGCTAATGGGATTCCTTTCGAGATCTAGGATGATGTAGGAGCTGTCTAGAGGTTTCTTACGTGTTGCAATGAGGCACCAGGAGTTGGAGGAGGAGGAGGGGGAGGATGTGGTGGAAGCTCAGGCTTAGGCGGAGAGTGAGGAAACGCAGTTTACGTGATGATCAGGATCGCCAGTCACACTTGAGTCCGACAGCCCACCTTGTACGCCATGTTGCTCTGCACTGGTTAAGACATCTCTCACGCGAGACGAACAACACTATGTCTGGAATTCACTCAACCTTTCTGGAACATGTGTATTCCACCCGATTTCGTTGCGGCAGCCTGATGCCGCCTCCCCCACTCCCTCTCCCAGGTTGGTAAGCGTCTCAGGTCAGTCGGTGTCTGCTTTGGGTCTGCAGCTGTCTACAGCAATGGCCCGCCGCCACGCAGATGGGGCAGTAAGTGCACGCGATGCGTTGGACATGGCGGGGCCGTCAGTGAGCTGTCAGCAACTGTTCAACGTCTGTGTTTGTTTTTTGATTCCGCGCGTTGGGCAGTGTCGTCTGCCAGTCTTGAAGCACACGGGCCATCCCGAGTCGCGTTTTGACAGTCGCGGGACCAGGAAGCGGCATCCCGGCGTCGAAAGTTGCGGAACAGAATTCGTTGCGACTTCTGCGAGATTCTCGAGGTCTGAGGAGGTGTGGGGGGGTCGAAGGAAGTGCCGCCGCAGCGGAGGGTGCTCCACTGCGGCGCGCCGTGTCGTCGCCGTATGTCGCCGCCGTCCTTTAGTCTCTCCCCTCTTCTCGTGTCTCTTTGCCGCAAGTTTTTCAGCGCTACTTCAAACTTCCCCCCAGGCGGCGTCAGGCTGGGCGGTGGGTGGG